>CM038145.1:44558988-44738813 GCA_021437245.1 Aegilops speltoides | reverse complement strand
CCAATCGACCATCCGAAAGTGAAAGACTCTAAATCCGAGTGGATGAGCTCAAACCGAGTGAAACTGAACATGTGCTCAAAAGTTTATCAAGATGATCTCGGATGAAGAAGTGTTCAATACGGAAGTTGTGTGTATCGTCAAGACGGTAAACTTTGCTTTTGGAGTCATCATCATCAGAGATAGTATATGGCCTGCAAATTCACTACAAGACTCGGATAATTCAGTCTCACCGCAAGACCGAGTCCGACGAAGGTAAAGATGACCTCGAAAAGTATTCAAGATGGCCTTATTTGAAAAGTGATCAACATGAGAGTTGTTCAGATTGCCGAGGCGCACAAGTTTGATATTTGGGCCATCTTGATCGGAGGTCATATGGAGGCTCGGCGGCCTGCACAAGGAGGAAGACAGAAGTTGGGCCAGATTCGCATCGATCCGAAGTTGAATAGAACTAGGACTCTAGGACGCTAATTGATGTAATTTTTCTTGTAAGGAAAGCCTAGATGAATCCTTTACTTGTACGGGAAGTCCAGCCGCTTTTTATATATGTTAGTGATGGCCGATTGAACAACACACAATCGAACAAATCAATATACTACTTTTTCCTGCCTACTTTTTATCTCTCCACCGCTTTTTCTCTCTCGCTCTTCGCTGTTCTTCGTGGTTTGAGAGCTGCGAATCCCGAGGCTCTAGGGGCGAAGCGACCGACCCACGGCAGCCCATAGTCAGCCAGAATCCTCGACGGGTCCCTCCCGGTGCGCAGGGTTTCGGTTCGCAAAAGCACCTGCCGACCGCCTTGCGATCGCAACAGCCGGTCGGGTCTCCTTCGAGGTGAGTCATGTGCATCACCCCGGCCGAGGGTACACGGACGGTTCGTGTGTCAACAACAAAGGAGTTTGAATAACTTGTGCAAGCGGTAGTGGCCAATAACTCGAACACTAAACCAAGACAGACTTTGGGGTTGTCTCACTTGTCTTTAAGATAGTCTTCCTTAGTCGTTTTATCGCCTTTATTGAGACCAACAAGGATGTGTCACTCTCCGAACTTTATCTCAGACATTACTTCCTTTACCATTGCTTAATAAGGCACTGCTCACCAATATTCTATCATCATTCTAAAAGAAGAAACAAGGCATACATAACAAGTTTAGCATGTACTAGTATATGAAACTCATTTCGTGAACCAGCCATTAGTAAGGTGGATCGGATTAAACTACCAAGTCTTCTATTGCCAAGTACTAGTACATAATAAAAGCATCAAACAAACATATATCTATGTCCTATGGTCATCGCGGTTGTCTTGCCAAATCAAAATAGAGACACAGCTTCAAATCATATCGCTCAAGACAAAGCAAAGAAAGGAAAGAATACAAAGCGGGAAACTACACTAAGACAACAAGATTTCAGATGGGTACCACGGTTCACATGTACAACAACACTATTGGCTCATAGATGCTAGTAATGTGCATGATATGAAAGTCAATCAGATACACAATTGAAATTGAAATCAACAGAGCTATTGATAAAAGCAAACTCATAAAGAAACATGCGTGAACATACCGCTGTGCCATTGGGGTTTCGATTGATCCTTCAATTTAAAAATAAGTTTGTATGAGTAAATACAAGATACAAGAGCAAAGCAATCATAGTTAAAAAGGCGCTACTTAAGCGAGCGCTATGCGCGCTTAGGCTCAAGGCGCTAAGCAAACGCATTGCGCTTTATGCATAATCACAAGATAAGCATGCGCTTTGGTCAGTAAAGCGCAAGGCGGTGGCAAAACACACAATTAACGCCTAGCGCTTTTTTGAACTATGATAGCAATGGAATCTTAAATTAGAATAGTTGTTCTTTAGGTTCAGGCACTTGTTCTACATGAACAGAGTACAGTAAGACGCAAGAATATAATACTTAAAAATATAAAATGAGCTCATAGACCTTACCACATTCTTTGGTTTGGGACTAGTACAAAACAAGGCTTTCCCAGTCATTGTCTAGTAAATGTGTCTCAGGAGAACGTAAGGGAATTTGATGAGTTCTTTGTCGATGAAGTACGTTTTCTTCAGGTAATTCCGATAATGCCACCAAACATTCTTGAAGATAGCAGAGGTATTAGCACATGTTACCTCATCCCGAGTTTCCAAATCGGTCCTTCTCTATAGAGAAAAATAGGAAAATTTGCTGTATTATAACCATCATGGAGGTAGGATGTATGGGATGAAGCAAAGTAATTGCCATGAATAACATTACTTACACATAACTCCTGGACAAACACCTGCAACTAGAATTTTCCTTCATCTTCAGTATAATATTTCCAAGATGGGAAGATATGCACATACGATTTAACAACATCAAATGTGATAGATGCTAAACTACGACTAGCTGGTTGTGCTTCCTCCACAATAATAGGCGTACTAACTGGTGGAGTTGGGGTTCGCTGTGATAGTGCTGGCCTTTTGGGCACCGGAGCTGCCTTACTAATCGCTTCTTGTTTGGGAGCTCGTGGTGGAGATGGTGCCGTGTCAACAGAACTGGGTTACTATCGGCTGGGTTGGGGTTAGATTGGGTGAAGCTGGTTCTTTGCCCATTGCAAGAGGGGTACAATCATGAAAGTTTGGGTTATGTGTGGTAGGGCTGGTTCTTGTGCATGTACAACCGGGTGCTATCTCCACCAATAGGTAGCACTGCTTTTTTGAAGACCGTATTTTAGTCCGCTAGATACTGCATCACCCGCCCAATTCTAATGGCTGATAAACAGAAACATAGTTGAATGTACGTACATTGTATGAGAGATGATGCAATAGATAGTGTGGAAAAAGAGGGCATGAAATAGTTGACATGTATATTGTTTAACTAAATCGGATAGCATGACATAATTTCACATATATGATGTCTATCTAAACTGGATAGCATAGCATAACATAATTAAAAGATATGATAAATAACTAAACAGGATCGCATGACATAATTCACCTACATGTTATCTAAGTAATCAGGATTGCATCATTTAATTCACATATGTGATTTATATGCTAAACAGAGGGCATTCGATATGATGTCTGAACTAAGAACATGGTGTTGAATATTGTGTATATGATGTCTAAACTATGCAATGCAAGACACCGTATGCATGATATGAGCAAGATAATCGTGCAAGTTAGAGCATACACCTCTGGGGGAATAGGACTGTCATCTGCTCTCAATCCATCTCTCGAGGATCTATCGACCCAACAAGAGATCTCGCTTCTGCTGTAGCACCGCTTACTCAAGGCCTTATTTTCACTCCAGATTTTTCCATCTCCCACCCAAATGGCTGATTCACAGAAGAGTAGTTTAATGTACAAACATTGTCGCATAAATGGAAATGTAATGAAGAAAAGGATGGGCAAGATATCATTCAAATATATGATGCCCGGTTAAACAGATGGCATTGCACATTTCACATATATTATGGCTAGCTAAAGACATGAGACCGCATAATTCCTATATATGATATAGAAACTAAACAGTGGCATTACGTAACATGTCTAAATCCAAGCAGATGACATATATGATGTCAAAAGTAGGCATCTGAAGGCAACATATGCATGATATGACTAACATCATCATGCCAAGGTAGAGCAAACACCTTGGGGGTAAATAGGAGTGGTCACCGCATCCGAATCCGCCTCGTAATGTATATCTTCCTCCTCGATTACAACTGGAGAGGGGTGGGGAGGGTTTGCCATTGAACCCACCATGGAGCGATGTTCCATGACATTGTATTGCCACGCAAAACTCTTCTCTTTTTTCTACATGTTCAAGATGACTGTGGTACAATATCCGACATTCATAATGAAAAAAATATGGTGAGATTATGTAAGGAGAGCATGCAGAAATTTAGAGTGATGGTAACAACCAAGGATCGACAAGCCTGCTGAACCAAAATAGCCCTAATGGATCGACGTGAATGTATAGTAATAAGTGATGCAACAAGTGTACAACCTCTTTGTCAGAGCTGTGTCGACCTCAAAGATCATTGGGTTGGTCGCCAAGCGCTTGAGGCAGAGGTGGCTCAGCTTGAGGTGGAGGAAGATCTCGAGGAATCTATAGACGGCGCCTGTGGCAATCGCTTCTATTGTGATGGATCGCTCGTTGTTGGAGCAGCCCGTGAGCCAGAAGACGCCAAGGTCAAGCAAGACAAGATGTACATCGCAATCTCAAGTGGGATTCTAATAGCATCTCCAATAGATGATGTAAATGGATGTAAAATTAACATCACCAAAACCACCGACTACAACAGATGAGTTTAAAATGCTGACTCAATTTAACTCGTCAAACTAAAATTTGTCAGGAACCTGAATGCTACTATCGAAACTAAACGCAATGGTAGCAGAGAGGCACTTGACATGTAGTTTAGGAGGGCTCAGCTCATCTTTAACTCAGCACTTCGAGCTGCCACCACCACCGCCAAACCGCCAGCCTTACGCGCCCGCCGCCTCGAACAACTCGCCACCGCCTCGGCCAGCTCCTTCTAGGCCCCGCCCCCACACCAACCCTAAGATAGATAGTGGGTACCTCTCCATGAGCCCCCCGTCTCGCCAAGTGGTGGTTCTTCCTTAACTCCGGCGAGCCCCTAACCTTCGAAAATCGATCGACCCAAAAGTTGATTCAACGATCAAGTGTGGCTTAATCAAAGCAAAGCAAAGAAGACGAAAGGGGGGGAGAGAGAAGAAGAATGGGCGAAGGAAGGATCGAGTGAGAGCCGAGCAAAGCAGCAGCAGATCCGACCGGTATGGAAGCCGCCACCAAGGGGCCTCGACTAGGGAGAGCCACTGGAGATGCGCCATGGGCGCCGATTTCAAGGTAGCCGCCCATGGGGCGCGGATGGAGCACCGCTTGCACCGGAGGTCGAAAGTTAAGGAGAAGGTGCGCGCGATGAGTGTACAACCTCTTTGGTGGCGCTGAGTAGGCCTCGGCTTCGGCCCGAGGAGTCGGTGGAGATGCTGCGATTCCGTGGAGCAGGTTAAGGCGGCGCCAGGGGGATGGAGCAGCCACGATAGACGAGGCGATCGCCGGAGCAGCTCCTTGGAGGTGGAGGACGGGCGGCTGAACCGCGGACGGCGAGATGGACGACGGATCCTCATCCGGGGAGGTGGACGAGGGACGTCGAGCTGTTGCGGTGGACGACGTCGTCGGGGAAGAGGCTCCGGCTGGTCAGCGGTGACGTGGCGGACGGAGGAGGGTGGGGTTTCGCGGCTAGAACGGAGAGGTTATGGCGGCCTGGGATTTCGAATGGCGAAAAGGGAGCGATGGGAGGGGGTGAAGCACGACTTAGGGACGCGCTTGTCCAAAATGTAGGGTGTGTTACAAAAGTACCCCTGTCGGTGTCAAAACCGGCGGATCTCAGGTAGGGGGTCCCGAACTGTGTGTCTAGGCGGATGGTAACAGGAGACAAGGGACACGATGTTTTACCTGTGTTCGGCCCTCTTGATGGAGGTAAAACCCACGCCCCGCTTGATTAATATTGATGATATGGGTAGTACAAGAGTGGATCTACCACGAGATCAAGGAGGCTAAACCCTAGAAGCTAGCCTATGGTATGATTGTTGTAATGTATGTTGTGTCCTACGGACTAAAGCCCTCCGGTTTATATAGGCACCGGAGAGGGCTAGGGTTACACAGAGTCGGTTACAATGGTAGGAGATATACATATCCCAGACGCCAAGCTTGCCTTCCACGCCAAGGAAAGTCCCATCCGGACACGGACGAGTCTTCAATCTTGTATCTTCAGAGTCTTGGAGTCCGCGACGATGATAGTCCGCCGTCCGACACCCCTAGTCCAGACTCCTCAAGAGTCTCTCGAACCAAGCTTCAATGACGATAAGTCCGGCCGATAATGTTCGCATTGCAAGGCGGGTTCCTCCTTTGAATAATCCAGAAGATCATGAACACCGTGATAGTGTTCGGCTCGCAAAATAAATTCCACATTCCATCAGAGAGAATAAAATGTACACAAGCTCAATCACCGACGATTTTGGCGGCATGACGTCACACCACTACCAAGCCTTCACTTGAATCATTTTTTATTATACCACCTCAAAGACATTTAGCGGCGTTTCTTGGCACGCCTTGTCGGCAGTAGATCGTGTTCCCTTATTCCGGATTCTCATCAATACGGATGTGGGTAACCCAACTGCGTCTGCCGCCACGCCTCTATCGAAGGTGAATCCTTAACGGTCACGAGACGGCTCTTGGTATTTTCCTCTTATAAGAGGACCAAGGCTCGCTTTTCTTCAATCTTCCATCGAATCTTCTCCTTGCTCCAAGTTCCAACACCCAGAGCCCCAGATTCGAGCGCTTCGACCTTCAACAATGTCCGCCCGACCTTCGTGGCCGGTGGATGCCACGGAGGAGGACGGTTAAAGCTGCGTGGAGGCCAAGCACTGCCTTACAAGATTTCGCACAGTTGCCTGGCCCAAGGGCAGGCTATACCCACTCCCGAGCCCGTGAGTACGCTGCTCAGATCCCACCTCCGCCGGGTTTAGGCTTCTCGACGGACCCTTCGTGAGAGGGCTCATGTTCTACTATGGGCTGGATTTTCACGACTTGGCCCGAGTCCATCCTCCATATTTCCGCATTCATTATCGCTTAGAAGCCTTCCTCCGCCACCCCCCACTTTGGCCTGTGGGTCAAGACCTTCAATGTGGAGCCGGTTGATCGGGGCGCTACAGAAAAGGGCGGGCGGCCATAAGGAGGAGGGCCAATGCCCTCAGGCCCGAGGGCTCCTTCCAAGAGGAGCTCGGCCAGGCAGCAGGAGGGTTCTATATCATCATTCAAGGGCAGCAGTAAAAGCCGCCGCTTCATTCCGCCTGGACCTCCACGACGGTTGATGTCGTGGGTCAACCAGGATTCAATTGGGGCCGCCAAGACGTGCCCCTATTGCATGGCCGGATTGGAGACCTCCAAACGAGGGAGATCGATCCGTTATGGTGATGCAGTCATGCTAATCAGCGCCTTCGCCTCGCAAACGCCGGCCCTCTCTCGTTATGGGAGTTCAATCCGAGGGACCACGAATTCTCCAACACTTCATGGGTACGACACCCGTGGAGATGTACAAGTTGTTCTTCGACTCGCAGTGGCATGTCCGAATCGACCGAGGACGCAGTTAAGCCGCAATCGCCTGGATACTGTAAGTAGCTCTGTCCGGATGTTCCGCTTGTTCACTTTTCTATAATTCGCCTTTCTAACCCAAGTATCCTCCATCGAGTGGGTAGCGAGCAAAACTGATAAGGTGTCCGCCCTCTCCAGAGACCGCACCGAGCCCGTGGCTGGTCGAATGTTGGAGGTAGCGCCAGAGAAGAAGGCGATGGGGAAAATAGAGGAGCTATCACCTCACCAAGGGGCGCTTGAAGAGGGGGGATCGAGAATCCTCCTTCCAGGGGAGAAGAGGACCGCCAAGACCCGGAGGCCAAAGCCCCTAAGCGGGGAAGAAATCTTCACCGAGGGTCCTGCTGCGAGAGACCCCATGCATAATCATCTCTAAAGGATCAGCCTCCAATGAGCCGTGAGTAGGAAAAGGGTGTTCATTAATAAGAAAGTATCCCTATTTGTGCTTCTGAGGATAACTGAAATTTTTACCTTATAGTTCGGATCCGCGCCTTCTCGATGAGTTCGCTTCGGGGATCTTCGTCCAAGATGATGGAGAGCGAGACGCCTGCTCACTGCGCCGTCCGACAAAGCAAGCACGAGCCTCAAGTATCATCACGAGGGTATCCTCGAGCCCGTGGAGCCGAGAGTTCGCACCGACTAGTGTTCGGCCGGGAGCCAAGGATCTGCTTGAGAGGGCGCCCATCTCGTAAGATCACCGCATTGATGAGCATGGTGATTGAAGGATTTCATCCGCCGAGAGCGGATTGCATAATGCCGCCGAGTTTGTCGGCGGGATTTGAGGTACGAAAACAACGCACCTTTTTGACAGCTTTTGCACATAGAAGTGCGCTCAGATAGATAGTAGCCCCGAGACTCGTAGGTTGTCGAAAACGACAGCGCGTCGAGGATCAAAATCGCAGGTATTGAATGTCGCTTCTATGCAGTGGCGGATAGACCGGGGCTAGCCGGTCCGTGGAGTTGTCGAAGTTATGCGGCAACTTGATGTGGCGGATGCGACATCGCGCTTGTCAACCGCGACTTGACGAGTCGCAAGGTAAATGAATTCTCCGTTGTCACTTATTTAAGGGAGCCAAGCCCGCCTCTACAATATTTATGCCGTGATGCAGATGGTGCTGCATCGTGGAGAGCTCAGCCGAGCTTGCTCGCCAAGGAGCAAGCCGAGGAGTGATGCGGCTGCCTCGAGGGCGGCCGAGGAGTTAAAAGCCGAAAAGGCTGCACACTACCTAAGCAGGGAAGAGATGGCCGGATTGGCCGTGAAATTGACGGATGCTACCGACCGCAATGAGGCTCTTGAAAAGGAGCGCCTTATTGAGCGAGAAGACTGGGAAGGCCACCGCCGAGGCCAAGGATGCCCGCTCGCAATGCGGCTATGAAGGAGGAGCCGCGCCAGTCGAGACATTGTGGTCGGGTAAGCCTTTTCCGCCAAGCCGATTTACAGATCCAAAGTATGCCCATTGGCAAGTCGTGGGGTCCGGAGGATCCATATATGGACTTAGCGGCTAGTGCGGCGGATGCCGCAGCACTTCCGAGTCGGCGGATCACAAGACTAAGAGCTGTTTTGGTCTCAATTCCATAGTCCGGATCGCTCACTTCCGCCGACCGATCGGTCGACCGAATGGGCTGAGCTGAACAGGTCATCCAGACTTGCCATGGCTGATATCGTGGCTCATGTCCGCCGAGAGGCCCAAGTCGACGAGCTATTTTGGCTTATTGCAGCAATTTCTTGAGCGGTGCCGCATATCAAGGAGATGAAGCGGCCGGCCTGCATAGAAGGTGCGCTGATGGCCCTTGCCCATGTAAAGACACATTGACAGAGATGGATGCCGCCGCTATTGCAACCTGTGGTTCGAACGAAGCCGTTACCCGCCGAGCACTATTTTGGGGAAGTTATGCGTGGCGCCGGTAATAGAGTCGCAGTTGTTTCAAAAATGTCACGCTCAAATGAACGCTTTATCTTGTAAAACAGTGATTATGATGTAACCGCTTTTATACTTGTGCTGCTCCAAGTATTTAAATATCTCCTATGCGGCCGCTTATGTATATGTTTGTATAACCCGAAGATGGCGCTTCGGCTTCAGCCCCCATGCACAAGGTGCGGGGTGTTCGCAAAAATAGCTGCTTTCACACTTAATCCGACGCCTCGGTCCTGTTAGGAGGTGGTAGCGAGCTTAACGAGGCAATCCGGACTATGATGCCTTATCACTTTCACTTAGCCATTGAGTTCGAGGGTGGGGCTATGATATAGCCCTCGGGGCACCGCGCTTCTCCGGATTCGGGCGCTGTGTGCTCGACCGAAACGGTCCTTCGTCAAAGCGGAGAATTCTAAACATTCCGTAGTCGATCGAGTGGTCGACCAGTCTCGCCAGATCATGACAACTGGCCGATTTTCATCGAGGTGCTCGCCAAATTAACCGGGGCACAATCGCAGAGTTCTCCGTGCCGCTTAGCCGATGATACGGAATGTAAGGTAGCAAAACACAGAGCCGGGCAAACCCAACATTTGACCAAAGACATGATTCGAGCTGATGCATATAAGGCCTAATCTCGAGACGCCGAACACTCCCTAAGGTGTTCGGTCTTTATAAAATGGGCGTAACAATGCCCTAAGCCCCTAGTGTCCATGTACGGCAAGGTCCTCCGACGCAGCCGATGCCAAAACGCCAAGCTCCACTTTGGTTATAATGGGAAACCAGGGATTATAACAACAAGAGACAAGAAAAAGGTTTACGCAGGTCTTAATCAAAAGAATCCTTGCGACGGGTCCCTCACCGCACGCCCATACCGTGTCTCCGCTGCAGCCATTATCCTCGACGGCAAAAGCGGTTGTTCATCCAGAAAAGAGAGGAACTTAGTTTGAAGGAAATCGTATAAAAAATATATACGAAGGAAAAATATAATTAAATAAGTAAAGCGGAGTCTATATGAGCTCGCTGTTGCTTATGCACGCAGCCCCTTGTGAAGGGGTGCGCTAGGGAGCCCCTAGCTTATTTATGCCGGACTCGTTTAGCTGTGTCCGGGTCTTTAAATGACCTCGACCGACCTCGTGATCAAATGATGCCACATGGACCGGCATCTTAAGTGTAAGAGACGCGAATGTGGTATGGCGCTGAAGCGATTAAAAGCTTCGCCCCAAGAGTGCTTGATAGCTACTTTTAAATGGGACGACATGAAAGATTAGTTTTTCACGTCGAAAGTTGTTCGTGACCAACACAACTTCTAGTAATAAGGAGCCCGTGCACTTGGCGAAGGGCTCAAGCGCCACTCCTTTAAAGGAAGTGCGGCTGTGTTTAATTTTAGTAAGGTCTATCCTCAACTTGCGGATTGTGTTTGATACAAGAAAGTTGAAGTCGCCGCCTCCGCCCATCGTGACTTGTGTAAATTGCAGTCCGCCGATTATAGGATCCAATATCGTGGCAGCCCATCCTGCATTTCAACGCTCGAATAATCTAGGTGGTCGAAAGTGATTGGTTTTGATATCCAATCTCTATGTTCCGCTGGTTGGACCGCGAGACCCATTTTAGCGGTGCCGATTGTTTTTCCGTGATATCACATGAAGTGAATTTATCGCTTGACCTTTGTGGGAAAGTCTTTTCTTTCCGTGCTCACTGGTGGGGTTTATCATCATCCTCGCTGATGCGCCGAGCCCCTTGTGTTCGGCGTTTAATCGGCCGGACTGTTTGAAACCCAACAATCTCGTGGGTGTGGTTTGTGTGCCTTCCGGGTACCGTGGATTTGACATATCCGACCCAAGATTTTGTTTGTTGATAGCTCATCGCTGTTATCCTTAAGAGGCGGTGTTTTGTTGTTTGGTCATGAAGTTGAATCCGGGCGCCGACCGCCGTGTTCTTTGGGCTTTTCTTTATTCCGCGCCGGTCTTTTCTCGCTACCGTGATTTTCCGCTTCCATCTCTCGATCTCGATGTACTTGGGTCACCGGTGCTGATCTTGCTAGCCAGCTATCCTCTCCCGCAAAAAAGCGGTCATGAGGCTTGTTAGCGACATTATCCTCGGCTTCTTTGGCCGAGGTGTCCGGCAGCCATTCGCCCTCGGACGCTTGTGTTTAAAAGCTGCTAAGGCTTCGCGTCCTGGACAATGACTATTTGGTTCTTTTGGTGAGGAACCTGCTCCATTTATGCACTAACCTCCGGCTGTTGAGTTATATGACTTAGATCATCTCAGATCCGGAGGGCGGACGAAGTTCCTTGAAAATTTGTTCTAAACGGCCCCTCGAGCTCTTCCCAACTTCCAACAAGAGCTCGGGAGGCTTTTGAGCCAATGACGGCTGGCCCTTTGAGCTTGAGGGTAGTATTTTATGGCGGAGATCATCTCTCTAGCCATGTGTATGTGTAGTATATAATCCTCTATCCGCATCTGTGGTCTGTTGTTCCATCGTAGCCTCTATGTTTATGGGTTTAAATCTTGCCGAATTCACGATCCAAAGACCTCGCTGGTGAAACATAGTGGTGTGCGGCGCTCAGATTTGGGTGTACCGCTGTCTTCTGGACACTTGACGGTTGTGTTGCTTCCTCGGGCCCTCTTCTTGGCCCAGAAATGGACCTGGCCGGCCATCTATTTTTCCAGGTTATTAGTCGGCTTATGTGCGGCGCCGCTTAGATTTTGGCCTATCATCCGCCGCCTCATCCGACTAGGTGGCCTTTGTTTTTTGACCGTGGGGGCTCTATGGCCTCCTCGTCACCTCGCAGCAGCTTGCGCTCGGTAGTTTCTTGATTGATGGCCATTGCCGATTTGTTCATGGGTTTTGAGCACTTTGCTCCACCTCATTCTCGAGTGTATCTTCCGCTGTTTTGAGCTTCCGCTTCCTTCTTCAAGCTTCTTGCGTGGCGACGAGTCTTTTCTCAAGGTTTTTATTCTTCGCGTGTGTCCAGCTGTGGAGGTCATCTCGACTATTGTTTTCGCCGGCCCGACTGATTATCCGACTCGGCCCTGCTCGGACGGTTGCTTGTCTCGCGTGTTCGCTGCCCACCGGGTTTACCCCGCTGTATTGCTGGGTCATTAGGAGCGCTGTTTTTGTCGAGGCGACTTAGGGCGCGCCTCGCTGCCGCTTTGGTTGTTTATCGGCGGATTATCTTCGCCGCGCCGCTGGTCCTCGTATTGCTTCCTTTTGGGGTATCCACTATGTATACGCTCAGATGACGAGGTGGTCTTCCAGCCCTCGTAGGCGCTGGTTCTGTTCGCCTCCCGCATCGCCGCCCATACCGCCGATGTCTTCGAGTCATAGTCTAGCATGTCGTTAGATCGCCGACAAGGGCTACAAAGTGGGAGGTGGGTGGCTTTGAATTTCTTCGCCGCCGCTACCAACCATCATGGCCATAATCCGCCGGGCTCTCCTGATAGCGAGAGATGCTTTATTGAATTTAGGATGTCACCAAAGGGCGAGTGTTGGAAGATGTCCGCAGCGGTGAATTTATAACCGGCGCCCAATCGATTCGACAGGGGGGCGCGGAGGTGCGGAGTCCGCAGGAGTCCGCACTGGAGTCACGAGCTTTACAAAGGACTAGGTTAGTGTTCGCCCATCACCGCGGAAGTTGCAGCCTCGAGGCGTGTGTCCTCGCCACCGATCTCGATCTGGCGATCGGCTCCGGACTAAGGGCCGAGCGGATTCGCAGCGCCACCAAGGCACTATCCGCGGCAGAGCTAGATCATGCCCATCGTGATAAAGCGGCACGCCGGCCGTGGCTCGAGCCCGTCAAGATCAAGTCCTCATGATGTCGGCCGTGAAGTTTAGGCTTCCAACCTCGACTGATGGCCGGGGCGAAGCTTAATCTGCTCCAGATGGCCAAGTGAATTAGCCCAGAAAGCGGTTACCAATACAAAGATCTGTCTGGGAGAAAAGTCTCATCCTCGACCGCGTGGTTGTTGATTGAAGAAGCCATCGAGCCTATCGCTGACGCATACAGAGGAACTCTCAATGAAAGCACCAATGTCGGTGTCAAACCGCGGATCTCGGTAGGGGGTCCCGAATCAGCGCGCTTCACGTGATGGTAACAGAGACAAGGGACACGATGTTTTACCTGTGTTCGGCCTCTTGATGGAGGTAAAACCCACGCCCCGCTTGATTAATATTGATGATATGGGTAGTACAAGAGTGGATCTACCACGAGATCAAGGAGGCTAAACCCTAGAAGCTAGCCTATGGTATGATTGTTGTAATGTATGTTGTGTCCACGGACTAAAGCCTCCGGCTTATATAGGCACCGAGAGGGCTAGGGTTACACAGAGTCGGTTACAATGGTAGGAGATCTACATATCCAGACGCCAAGCTTGCCTTCCACGCCAAGGAAAGTCCCATCCGACACGGGACAGTAGTCTTCAATCTTGTATCTTCGTAGTCTTGGAGTCCCATGGACGATGATAGTCCGCCGTCCGACACCCCTAGTCCAGACTCCTCAACCCCCACCGATTTGAACTAGCGGCCTTTCGCTCAGGGTTAGAAGGGGATTTCGGTCGGGATTTGGCAGTGGAGGGAGTTTTCACGCCGCATTGTAATTTCGGATAGCAAGGCGCGGGTCGTGAAGTCGCCAGTTTTGGGAGCACGATATCTAAATTTTCGGATATAACAAGACGCTGGTTGAATTTTAGGACAAGCCTAACATGTAGTAATATTGTACTTGTACGCACTCAAATCAATTCGCACTTCCTCAACCAAAAAGAAAACAAAAAATAAAACTATTCACACCACACAAAGAGAGAGTCTTGCCCTGCTTTACTATACAAATGTTATTCAGTTATTTCCTTCCATCTATATAGGGCCTAATGCGCTTTTCGATGCTAACTTTGACCAAATATTAGAGCAATGATATATGACATGCAACTTACACAAAGCACATCGTTAAATTTGTCTCGTGAAAGGTTCTTTCAATGATATAATTTTCACATTGTGCATGTCATGTACTATTAATCTTGTCAATAGTCAAAGGCGGTCTTAAAATCTCATTACGCCTCTATATAGATGGAAGGAGGGAGTATGAATCCATGTTATGTCCGATTAAATTTTTTCGCTTGTCAGATAATGCATGTAACCTACTCATACCAACATTTTAGTGCATTCCAAATGTCTATACTACCGCTGTAATTCAACTAAATTTGAATTCGCTTTTATTTCAATAAGAATCTAAAATCATGGTTGTTGCCAACTTCAACCATCATAGTTTCTTTGCTATCCGCCAGATATAAATCGGACGGCCTATAATGCAGATGGCAGTACACCATCATCAACAACTACATTTTTTATAAGAGTAGAGATAAAATATATTAAATGTAGTATAACATGTTCATAACCACACCATGTGTATCACCGCTATATATATTCACACATGCGCCGGTTTAAAACACTATGATAAATTCTTCAAATATCCGAATTCGCTTTTATAATGAAGTATATATGATCTCTATTCGCCTTTTACACCCACACAACCCTCTTATCTTTGTAGCTAGCGCTAACTTTCTCTTGTGCATGCACACACCCGCATCCCTCTCACCTCCCTCAAGATTCTCTAGCTCCATCACAAATTGCTCTTTTCACTTTAGGTCGCTCACCCATGGTGTGTGTAGGCCCCCAGCCCTTCTTTACGCCACACATCGATCGATATGCCTCTCTAGCCGTGTGTGCCTAGAACAAACACAAGATTCCCTCTTCTCTTGTCACCGCCCATGCCTCACTCCCACCACTCTTTTCATTGTTCTCGCATCAGCACACTCCTTCCCCTCGATATAGTATGCCTCTCTGCACCACCTCCTAGATGCATCCTCTCTATCCTTCTCCTTGTGCCTCATTTGCTTCTAACACACACATGCATGTATACCGATCGATCTCCCAACATATACCTAGATCGACTTTAACTACCCCCCATCGATCGACGCACTCACAAGTTATGTCTCTCCTTTCTAACAAAGGGCGATTGATCTTCCTATGTAGTTACGCCTACTTACCACAGCCACATCGTCCCCCTCATCATTCGTGCATGCCTCCCGACCCGCCTCTCACACGCACGCACGCATAACAAGCAGCCATCTCTCTCTTATTGATATTATGGCGCGTTCTCCGCTTGTCTAGCAAGACTATCCCACCATTTTTAGAAGCAACCCATTACCACCCCTCCAACACTCTAGCTCTATCTCTCTCCAACCTTATTCCTCTCCTCCACATATGCATGGATGCCGATCGATCTCCCTTAATACATGAGGCAGATCGATCTCCTTAATACATGAGGTAGGCCTCTCTCTCCTCCACACATATACCAGCCATTGTACTCTATAGTTAATTGGGCCTCCTCTTCCCCACCACACACCGATAGTCGAGCCGCAGTAGGTATCCATGCCACGAGACAAACCGCACATGTCCCTCTCACGCTCCAAAGAGGGCCAGCCACTCTATATCTTTGACGTGGCACACACAAATTGATGGCACTTTTATTGATCACACACAACACACACACACATCATCCTCTCTTCGATTCTATGGACACCTCAAGCCAATGATACCTCCACTCTTTTCTCGTGGATCGCCTCTCTATATATGTTATATCCAGACTCTATTTCACACACATTGCATATGTTACATTTTTGATTGACCCCACCCCCAAAAAAACTCTCAACAACCCACACACTATATCTCTAGGTTTGTATCTCTCACACAACCCCACGAGGTGGTGTACGATACAAGAAGAAAATAGGTGCACTGCACGCACTCACGCTTCAGGCCCAGCCACACCCGCTGGTACACGGTGGAGCCTCATTTCTTTACGAAATGGCAGCCCACATGCTAATTTGAACGCATGTAGCGTTATTTACCTAGGGAGGTCGTGGTACCACGCGGCACGTAAACAAAGTTCGACTTGATGCATTGCCGCTGCTATTTTTAAATAAAGTTATAGCGCCAATGGCACATACACGTAATATAAAACGATTTTTATGGAGAAAAGGTAGTCCGCCACTATATACAATGGAGCCTCGCGCGCTCGGTTTGTCGCTTCTTCGAGTATCTCACACAAGGCTGCGGTGGCTCTCTCTCACCGCTATCACCGATCCGCCGCATCCCGCCCGCCGGGGAAAGGGAGTGGCCTCTCTCTCACCATTGGTCACCGATCCGCCGCATCCCGTCCGCCGGGGAAAGGGAGGAAGTGCATCGCTTTCTCTGCTCGACGGCGCCAAGGCAGACGCCTGATCCAGGTACACGCCGCTCTTCTCTCGCTAAGCTCCGCGTGGCAGGTTTATGCCACCTCGCCACAGATTCCGCCGCCCACATAGTTACATCCCGACGACCTCCGTGTATCCTCCGACCTTGCTCCACCGCCTGCCTTCCCACGCCGCTGCATGTGGATCTACCATAGTTCTTGCCCAAAACATAGCTCGCCCAACAGATTTTCCATATTGCATTCTCGCCCTCACACTGCTTTTAGACAAACACAACCGTGTTGTTATCTTCCTTAGGACAAGGAATATGCTTATTTTTTGTCGCCGCATGTGTCATCAACTGTTATTGGCCAAGAGTTGTTTCCTTTCTACCTCTTTTTGCAAACAGACTATCCATTTCACCTCGCTATATTATGACCTTTTGGTGAACTACACAAATCACTTTTTTCTTAAGAGTGTTTTGTGCAGTTGTACTAAAATGTCACACGGACAACGCCTCTACATTTCAAAGGCGATCGCACAAAGGGAGATTGGTTTTGCTCTATCCTCCTCATCCAACTCCGAGCCTAATCTTCTCCAACTAGTTAGTCTTAAGAGAGACTGCAAAGGTGACCGGCTTCTATTTGTGTGTTCATTGTTTCATCAGCAGTCCTCTATTATCGTAATCACACTTAATATCTTTGGAACAGGGATGCTCAGCTCTATTTTAGTGGAACTGCACAAAATGATCGGAATGTTGCATGCTCTAGACAACTACTTTTTTCCCAACATGCCTTGTTGATTTAGACAGAGCTGGGGGGACGTTGCTGCCAATGAAAGCATGGATCAATTTTAATTTAACACCTTCTCACAACTCGCTTTCGCCAGATGTAATTATTAGTTCGATCCGCTAATAATTGACATGCATTAGCAAGGAAGGAAGTTTTTTATTGTTTCCGAAAGAGCATCGATGGCAAGACACGCGAAACAAAAGCTGAAAGCTCACACCATTGTACAATTTCATGTCGCTGAAAATTATTTGTATAGTACGCCAATTATGTAAACAAATGATGGAAGCTTGATAGCATTGCCAGAAGCCTCTTCATCATCCGGGTCCATGTGTCATGCACAAAATTATACTCCTTCGTTCCTAAATATTTGTCTTTTTACAAATTTCAAACGGGCATATTTTAGAGTGTAGTTTCACTGCTTTGCTTCAGATGTGTACTCCCTTCGCTCCTAAATATTCTATTCGTCTTTCTAGAGATTTCAACAAGTGACTACATACGGAGCAAAATGAGTGAATCTACACTCTAAAATATGTCTATATACATCCGTATGTGCCAGTCCATTTGAAATCTCTAAAAAGACAAATATTTGAGTAGTCACTCATTGAAATATCTAGAGAGACAAATACTCCGGAGTATATTTAAGAACCGAGGGGGTAGTGCACAACCGCATGGGAGACTCAGCCCGGTCGGTGCGCCAGATTAATAGTGAGTAATGAGCAACAAATCATAAGCCCCACCTTTCCTAATCGTAAGTTGCTCTAAGAAGCAACCATCAATATGCTCTTCTTTGAACTGGCCATACTACTCCATCTCACATCGCTTATACAAAGACGCTCTGTAAAAAAGAAAAACAATCAGGGACCAAGGCGACTAGCGATCAGCCCGAAAAATAGCATTGGTAGTTATAGCATGGCGCCAATTACTAGAGGGAATAATGCGACACACATGCATCCAAAGGCTTCCACCCTGCACACACATGCATGCACTTACTCCACTCAGAGTAGTACAAAGACATGGAGAGAAAATTGTGGACTTGATTATGTTACCACACCCTAATTAATTGAGCATTAAACCAAACACGTCTAAAGTCTCTCTTGTGGTGGAAATGCATTGAGAGAAATGCACCGTAATGAAGTGCGCCCTGTAAACTGTGATGGAGGGAGTAGTATGAAGGTGCAAAACCAAGTACGCGTATGGCCAGTCGGTCAACGCACCTCCTCTTGGCATATCACTGACATGTGGGACAGGAGTGTGAGCAAACCGATCTCAATTGACGGCAAAGAGCCAACCCGCTGTTCCTTGAGAGAGACGAGGAGCGAGAACACATAGCCAGGCTCGCACGGAGGCCAAGATATATTCGAGCATGGTTGGTTGATCATATCATTCATTACATGTTGGGCTGCCGCTTCCGCCTCTTCTCCTAATAAACGCCTACTTTATCGTAGATAAAAAATAATAGTATGACGCCCACCATGCGGTTCTAGTAGTAGTAGTACTCAGACCATCGCGCTTGGCTCTTCGCCTTCGTGAAGTCGAACAATGATGGTACTCCGCATGTTGGGTACTACAAAGGTATGCCTCGTGATAACTGACACCGAATGGATCGATGCATGTCCACCGAGGGTAGGTTGCATTAGTCAAAAGGCGAAGCGAAGCTTCACCTTGTCCCGCAAGCTTCTCCTCGCTCATGAGTTGACAGACACGCCAAAAGTAGTGCTAGTCCATACCCTCCTTTCCGTTAATATGGTTTAATCTTTTTATGGGTAAATGAGAGAGCTTTATTCATATATAAGCATTCTTAGGACGATCAGCCAAGACATCGGTCACTAGGAAGCGAGGTACCCCGCAAAAAAGTAGGAAGCGAGGTGTTTCATCAAGCCAGCTCGCCACATTCAAAGTGCAGCAAGCACGGTTCACACGAAGATGCGACGCAAGGTTTGTCACCTGCTTACATGTCAATAACAAAAAAGAGGAAATATTGCCGAGCGCTACTATTTGTAACAGGAAATGAGCCAGAATTAAGCAAGAATTGTGGCGAGTGTTCCATGCAATCAACTTCCATTATCACATGCGAGAACCCTCGAGGAGAACCAAATGTGTTGAAGATTGCTTTATCACATTTTAAAATTATAATAAGAGTGCAGACGCTCCTCCATCCGGTTCCTAGTACTAGTATAGTACATACCTTTATAGACTATAGTAGTAGTACTAGTACTACTAGTAAACTTTGCGCTTGGCCGTTCGCCTATTCAGGAAGTCGAACAATAATAGCACTAGTAGTATAGTGTATGCTTCTGGCAATCTGGCACCAAATTAACTATTGCACGTCCACCGCCTGAGCGAGGGAGAGCTTGCATTAGGCAAAAGTTTCTCCTTGTCCTGTGAGCCACCGCACGCAAGCTTCCCCGCCCCGCAACCTTCTCCTTGTTCGCAAGTTGACGGACACAAAGAAAGTAATGCTAGTCCATACCGCCTCCTCTCCGTTAATATGGCTTAATTTCAAACGAGATAAATACACTGCTCACATCAGATATTTGTAAAAATACGGTCAATGGACTTCATAATACGCCATTGCGCCAATATACATATATTTTCCGGTCTTTATACGGTCACTAGCTCACCCCGACCGAGTATGTGTGTGCATGCACGTAGGTTGAGCACTTGAGCGTGACCATGTGTGTTCCGCTGTGGTGCTCGGACATGCATGCATTAGGGCGCCGTATGCTGCTTTTAAGGCCGATGTGTGTGTGTGAATGTTGCATACACGTAGGGGGAGTACGTATAGGGGCCACTAAGGAGCAGTCAAATCACATAGTAAGTTAGTGGGAAGAAGCAACCATCATTTCACTACTGAATGACACGTATGCAATATAAAATGGTTGATATGGAGAGAAAAATAAAACCACTATATATACACTAGCAGAGCCTGTTACAAGCCCGCTTGCTTAGGTTGCTCTCTTCACAAGCATAGAATGACGGCCCGATCCCGCAGCTGGGGAAGGGAACAATGTTCACAGAGACGCGGTCGACATCGGCGAGGAGAAACCCACACGGCAAGGCCCCAATCGGGTGTCACTGCAGATGGGCTGATGCCGCCCCAACCGCCTTCTAGCTACAGCCCGACGTCCTGTGTAGTCCATCTTCCTTTGGAGCTGGCTAGCTCCACCGCCAAGCTCCATCTCCATGTTGATCTTTCTACTTCTACCGCTTCTACTTGTGATGAGTTTATGTCTCATGAACTAGTGCCAAGATTATTATTCCAATCACACTTCTTCAATATCTTTGCCATCGTGGATGCTCATGTCGATTTTAGTGGAACCGCACAAAAGCATCGTATGATCCGAGGGTGTCACCTGCCTTTCCTTCGACAGTGTTCTACCTCGCCAGAAATTAAATCATGTTTAGGGTTTAGGTTTAAGTCGAGTGAGCCCATTAGTAGTTTTTCTTTCGACATGCTCTCACAACTTTTTCTTTAGTTGTGAAGTAACATCGCTATGATCTCGTGAATCATTGAGATGCATCAAGATGCGTGTTAGTTTTCCTTTGTATTTGACGGAATGTTGTAACGGGCAACCTTGGAATAGGAATGAAAATGGAGTGGAAAGTTTCGCTTCCCGAGAAAAATGGAAATGGAGAGAAACCAATGTTTCGCTTCGCTGATCGCGCCATCGAGCAAAACCAACGCTTAAATCACGCCTGTCGTGTTCGTGTTCACCTCCTCCACGGCTCGACCTCACACGGTCGCTACATGCCACTCACCGCAAACCGAAGTTTACAATAACTTTCCCTACCGCTTGTCGATGGATCACGCCATGGAGTACTAGCACTATCGAAGAGATTGACGAGTTGGAGGAGAATAGCTAGCTGTAGCACGACTCCCAAGAACTTTTTACATGCATGTTGTAGCCAGCTATTATGACCTTTAACGCGGAGCAGCCGCGGCATCCGAAGCGGGGGGCGACACTTCGGCGGGCGCTACCGCTTCAATGCCGGGCGATGGAGAGGTCACGCCCGCCTCGCCGGGCATGAATGCGGCACTAACTGCTTTCAAGCGGAAGCACGCGCGGTGATGAAGAGGGTTCGTTGGTCAGACCGCCGTGGCAAAGGGTCCGGACGCGGCGCAAACAAGAGAAGATGTACGCTAATATTGCTGCGATATAATTAACAACGAAATAATGTGCCGCTTGGACAAATATGATTGGAGATGAAGCTGAAATGGAATTTTACGAAACACGGATATGCATGTCTATGTATATGTGTGTGTGCGTGATTTACTCTCGCGACCGGAAGCGGGGTGAGGGAGTCCTCGACTAGGGGTGTCCGGACAGCCGACTATCAATATCCGCCGGACTCCTGCATCACTTAAGATAGAAGATTGAAGACTCCGCCGTGTCCGTAAGGTACTTTACTTGGCGTGGAAGGCAAGCTTGGCGATACGGATATGTAGATCTCCTACCATTGTAACCGACTTGTAATCCCTAGCCCTCCTGTCTAAATAAACCGGAGGGTCAGAGTCCGAGGACACAACATTACATCTCAACAATCATACCATAGGCTAGCTTCTAGGGTTTAGCCTCATTGATCTCGTGGTAGATCTACTCTTGTAGTACCCATATCATCAATATTAATCAAGCAGACGAGGGTATTACCTCCATCGAGAGGGCCTCAACTCGGTAAAAACATTGTGTCCTCGCTCCTCGTTACCATCCGCCAGACGCACGCTCGACCCCTACCCGAGATCCGCCGGTTTTGACAATCGACATTGGTGCTTTCATTGAGAGTTCCTCCGTCGCCACCAATAGGCTTGATGGCATCTTCATCTTTGACGCTGTCCAGTATGCAGACTTTCCTCCCCGACAGGTTTTCATATTCGGCGGCTTTGCACTACGGGCCAACTCTCTTGGCCATCCGAGCAGATCGAAGCTACGCCCGCCGTCAGTCGATTTGAAGTTTAAACTTCACGGCCGACGATCGCTGGAGACTTGATCTTCGACGGACTCGAGCCACAGCCAAGCACGCCAAGACTATGACGATGGGCATGATCTAGCTCGTCAAGCATGCTGCTTTGGCGGTCAGACTTGAATCCGCCCGCTACTTGCCCGAGCCGATCGCCCATGACGAGGGTCGGATAGACGCCACCGGGCTTCAATATTCACGGCGATGGAGCCAATGCCAATCTTGTCCCCCGCGAACTCGTGGATCCCGAGGCGCCGGACCGAGCCTCCCGCGCCTCGCTAATTAAACCAGATTGGGCGCCGTTATGGAATTCACCGCCATGACATCTTTCAACACTCGCTTACGATATCTTGAATTCTCCAAGCATCTCGCTATCGGGAATCTCGCCGACTATGGCCAGGACGGTTGGAGTTCTGGACGACGAAGAAATTCGAGCCCACCCACCACCCACTTTGTAGCCACTATCGAGGATCTAACCGACATGCTAGACTACGATTCGGCGACATCGACGCTTATGGACGACAATGCCGAGACGATCAGACTCAAATACCACCGGACCCTCGAAGGCCGCCACCATACGACGCTACATGGTGGATACCCCAAAAGAAGGGATGGCGAGAAAGCAACGGAGGAAGATTCTTTAAAGAACAACCTGCGCCGACGGCGCCGCCTAAATCCCGCCACAAAGAAGAATGGAGAATCCGCACGGAGATAATAACACCGGAGAGTGTCAAGACAAACCCTCCAAAGAAGAATCAGCGAAGGAGGATGAAGAAGCACGCCTCACGAAAGGGCGGCAGAAGAAAAGGTTGAGGATCACAACTATGTACCTCCCTCCGAGGACTAATCAAGCTCGATGACGATTTAACTCAAGAGTCCGCCCAACAAAATTCGCAAACGCAGGCTCATCGCTACAGCAAGAAGCCTCAAGGAGGAAAAGCGAAGCTCAACACGGCGAAGACGCGCCCGGATAAGATGGAGCAAAGTGCTCAAAACCGCAGACAAACAAGGCAACAGCCACCAACCAAGAGCTACCCAAAGCGCAAGCTGCTCCTGCATTCAACGAAGAGACCGTGAAGCCCCCACCGTCCAATGGTTCTCGCCAGTCCATCTATGGACCCAAAAGGAAAGCCCCAATAAGCAAAGGAACACGCTAAGTCCGACGACAGCAAGACGCATAAGTACAGGGGTGCCGACACCCACTATGCTTCACGATTTAAGGCCGAACATGAATTCCCAGCAGGTTTAAACCCATAAACATAGAAGCTTACGATGGAACAATGCACTCGAGTCCGGATGGAAGACTATATATTATATATACATATGGCCAGAGGAGACGATCTCCACGCCATAAAATATCTACCCTCAAACTCAAAGGGCCAGCTGCCATTGGCTCAAAAGCCTCCCGTAAAACACTATTGGAAGTTGGGAAGAGCTCGAGGAAGCGCTAGAGCAAACTTTCAAGGGACTTATGTCCGCCTCCGATGCGCATTTACTTAAGTCACATAACTCAACAGCCCGGAGAGTCAACCATGAAATTTCGAACAGGTTCCTCACCAAAAGAACCAAATAGTCGATCGTCCGGACGCCAAGCCTTAGCAGCTTTCAAGCACAATGTCCGAGACGAATGGTTTGCCGACACTCGGTCAAGAAAAACCTAGGACAATGACCGCATTAACAAGCCTCATGACCCGCTTATAGAGAGGACAGCTGGTTGGCAAGAAGCAGACCAAATGACCCAAGTACATCCGAGATAAGAGATGGAACGGAAATCACGGCGCAGAAAAGATCACCGAATAAAGAGAAAAGCCCAAAGAGCACGGCAACAACGCCAGATTTAAAAGCTCACGGCCAATAATAAAGCTCAACCTATCAAGGACGCCGATTTAACCGTCTAACCTACACAAAACTCGGTCGGATCTCACAAATCCACAAGACTTTAAGGCCCGCAAATCACAGCCACAGGATTGTTGTTTTCAAACAGTCCGCCGATTAAACGCCGAACGCAAGGGGCTCGACGCGCAAGCTTAAGAAGATAAACCCCGCCAAAGAGGCACCGAAAACAAAAGACTTTCCCACAAGGGGTCAAAGCAAGAACTCACTTCATGTGAGGATACGGAAAACAAGGCGGCACTTCCTAAAAGAGCTTCGCATGGTCCGCCCCACAAACCGTAGAGATTGATATCAAACCAATCACTTTCACCACCGGATTATTCCAAAAGTGTTCGAACCACGGACGGACTTCGATATTGAATCCGATAATAGACGGACTACAATTCACAAACGCCCTAATGGACGGAGGCAAAGACTTAAACCTGCTATATTCAAATACAATCCGTCGGATGGGGATAGACCCTACCAAAATTCGACACATACCGCACTTCCTTCAAAGGAGTTACGCCCGCCCTTATGCCAAGTGCAGAGGCTCGATATTATCAAGTCGTGTTCGATCACCGAACAATTTCCGACGAGAAAGTTAATTTTCCATGTCGCCCCATTTAAAAGTGAACATCAAGCACTATTAGGACGAAAGGCTTTTGTCCGCTTCAATGCCATACCGTGACACGCATCTCTTACACTTAAGATGCCCGTCCACACGGCACTATTTCAAAGGCGAGGGTCACTTAAAGCCCCGGACTTGATAGACGAATCCGACTCAAAGAAAGTTAGGGCTCCTAGCCGCATACCTTTCATTAAGGGCTGCAAGACAATTAATATCGGTTTCATATAAACCTACCCTTAATTATTTACGCTTATTCTTTTGCATTATTTTCGCATCTAACTATTTTTGAAGTGTTCTCTCTTTCTACAGATGAGCAACGTATGCATCTGGCCCGTGATAAACGCACAACGGAGACACAGCGCAGACGCGCAGAGGGACCCGCCGCAAGGTTTCTTTTCGATTAAGACCCTACGTGGACCTTTTTATTATCGCTCTTTGTTATATCAGCCTCGCTTCTTCCTATAGCCGAGGCGGAGCTCGACGATTTGGCATTGGCCGCTAAAGACAACGCCCATACCGGACACAAGGGGCTTAGGTATAATTCGCCCGTTATCATAAAGTCCAACACCTCGTGGAGTGTTCGGCCCTCTGTTGGGCACTATATGCATCAGCTCAATCATGTCTTTGGTCAAATGTTGGGTTTGCCTGCCCTGTGTTTTGCTGCCTTACATTCTCAGATCATCCGCTAACGCGCACCAGGAGAACTATCGCGACAGTGCCTCAGCCGCTGGGTGAGCACCTCAAGAGAGAAAGCCAAAACCGATCGCATGATATAGCGAGAGTCCGTTAGCCACTTGATTGACTACGAATGTTTAGAATTTCGCTGGACGAAGGGCCGCTTCCTGTCAGCACATACGCACTCGAACCGAGATGTGCGGTGCCATTAGGGGCTATGTCGTAGCCCCACCCTCGAGCTCCATTGGCTAAGTGAAAGAGATAAAGCATTATAGTCCGGATTGCCTGTTCGCCACGCTACCACCTCCTTGTAACAGACCGAGACGCCGGATTAAAGTGTGAAAAGCTTATTTTATGTAACACCCCAAAGACCTTGTGCATGGGGGTCAAGTCAAGATCGTGATCTTTCAAAGTTATACACAAGTATACTTAAATGGCCGCAAGGAGAAGTACTATTACTTGGAAGCACAAGTATAAAAAGCATTCATACTATAATCATTCATAAACAAGTTAATGCGCTCCATTGAACGTTACATTCTTCGAGCATCGCGATTTATTATATGAGCGCCACATAACTTCCCCAAATAATGTTCGGCAGAAGCCGTTCCCATCCGAACCTCGCCAGCAATAGCGGTGGCATCCATCTCCGACATCGCGCTTTACACGAGCCAGAGCCATCCGCTGCGCTTCTATGCAGGCCGACCGCTTATCTCTTGATATGCTGCACCGCCCCAAGGAACTGCCAGCAGAGGGTCAAATAGCTCGTCGCTTTGACCTCTCTCGCCACACATGGGCCACGATGTCACCATAGCCAGCCCGACAGTCTATTCAGCTCGCCCATTCGCCAACCTGTCCGACAAAGGAAGAGGGCGATCCGGATCGTGGAATTGAGTCCAATATAACTCTTCCACTCGTGATCCCCCGGCTCGGGAGTGCTTAACGGCGCCCCGCCGCACTCGCAGCCAGTCCATGTAAGGATCCTCCAACTCCACCGCCAAATTGGGCATACCGCATCCATAAACCGGCGACGATAAGAAACGGCCCGCCACCGTGATCTCCGCTTGGCGAGCCTCCTTCATAGCTCCGCATTGCGCAGCGAGCATCCTTGGTCTCGCGTGGCCTTCTTCGTGTCTTCCCGCCCAATAGGCGCCTTTTCAAGAGCCTCGCCACGGTCGGTAGCATCATTTAATTTCTGGCTAATCCGCCACCTCCGCCTCGCTTAGGCAAAGGCGCAGCCTTTTCGCCTTCAACTCCTCGGTCACTCTAGTGGCAGCCGATCACCCTTCGGCTTGTTCCTTAGCTTGTGCAAGCTCGCCCAAGCCTCTCCACAAGAGCAAAGACCGCTCAGATAAACAGCATATAACTTATCGAGGAGGGCTTTAACCCGCCAATAAAGCGCTATGGAGAATTTATTTACCTTGCACTGGCCAAGTCGCCGATTGACAAGTACTATGTCAAGATTCGCCATGTCCAGCTGTTTACCCGGGGTCAAGAAACTGATCATCCGGCTGGCCTCAACTATCCGCCACCAGATCGTAACGGCGATATTTATTACCCGAGATATTTAGATTTTCGATCCTCGGCACGCTGTCGCCTTCGACAACCTACCGAGTCTCAGGGCTACTATCTATACAGGCGATCTTTATAAGCACAACTGTTAAAAAGCAAAGGGTACGCTTATTTTCAAGATACCTCAAATCCCGCCAAAGAAGCCCATGGCAAGATCACGCAATTCGCCAATGATTTAAATCCTTCCAACCACCGCACGCATTAACGCTGGTGATCTTCTCGAAATGGACGCCTCTCAAGCAAACTCTTCGCCTCCCGCCGGCTCGTGGTGTTGAACTCTTCGACCCTCCGACTCGGGACGCCTGAGGATCAAGAAGGTCGAGTGTCTAGAGGGGGGGTGATTAGACTACTGACAAGATAAAATTATGCCTTTGACAAAGACAAGTTTTTGGCAGATTTTGCATAACACACAAGTCAAGTAGCATACTACACATGCAATTCTAGAGTATGGGCAGCGGAAAGTAAATTGCACAAGTAGTAAAGAGAAGTGGAGAAGATCAAACGCAATTTGGAGACACGGAGATTTTTCTCGTGGTTCCGAGTAGGTGGTGCTATCGCCATTCCACGCTGATGGAGACTTCAACCCACCTGAGGGTAACGGCTGCGAGAGTCCACGGAGGGCTCCACCCACTAAGGGTCCACGAAGAAGCAACCTTGTCTATGCCATCATGGCCTACACCACGGAGGGCTAGCCTTACTCGGGTAGATCTTCACGAAGTAGGCGATCTCCTTGCCCTTACAAACTTCTTGGTTCAACTCCACATCTTGACGGAGGCTCCCAAGCTTACACCTAACTAATCTAGGAGGCACCACCTCCAAAAGGTAATAGATGGTGTTGGTGGTGATGAACTCTTGCTCTTGTGCTTCAAATGATATCTCCCCAACACTCAATTCTCCTGAGGATACGGAAAACAAAGGCGGCACTTCCTAAAAGAGCTTCGCATGGTCCGCCCCACAAACCGTAGAGATTGATATCAAACCAATCACTTTCACCACCGGATTATTCCAAAAGTGTTCGAACCACGGACGGACTTCGATATTGAATCCGATAATAGACGGACTATAATTCACAAACGCCCTAATGGACGGAGGCAAAGGACTTAAACCTGCTATATTCAAATACAATCCGCTCGGATGGGGATAGACCCTACCAAAATTCGACACACCGCACTTCCTTCAAAGGAGTTACGCCCGCCCTTATGCCAAGTGCAGAGGCTCGATATTATCAAGTCGTGTTCGATCACCGAACAATTTCCGACGAGAAAAGTTAATTTTCCATGTCGCCCCATTTAAAAGTGAACATCAAGCACTATTAGGACGAAGGCTTTTGTCCGCTTCAATGCCATACCGTGACACGCATCTCTTACACTTAAGATGCCCGGTCCACACGGCACTATTTCAAAGGCGAGGGTCACTTAAAGCCCCGGACTCGATAGACGAATCCGACTCAGCAGTTAGGGCTCCCTAGCCGCATACCCTTTCATTAAGGGCTGCGCAAGACAATTAATATCGGTTTCATATAAACCTACCCTTAATTATTTACGCTTATTCTTTTGCATTATTTTCGCATCTAACTATTTTTGAAGTGTTCCTCTTTTCTACAGATGAGCAACGTATGCATCTGGCCCGTGATAAACGCACAACGGAGACACAGCGCAGACGCAGAGGGACCCGCCGCAAGGTTTCTTTTCGATTAAGACCCTACGTGGACCTTTTTATTATCGTCTTGTTGTTATATCAGCCTCGCTTCTTCCTATAGCCGAGGCGGAGCTCGACGATTTGGCATTGGCCGCGTAAGACAACGCCCATACCGACACAAGGGGCTTAGGTATAATTCTGCCCGTTATCATAAAGTCCAACACCTCGTGGAGTGTTCGCGCCTCAAGTTGGGCACTATATGCATCAGCTCAATCATGTCTTTGGTCAAATGTTGGGTTTGCCTGCCCCGTGTTTTGCTGCCTTACATTCCAGATCATCCGCTAACGCGGCACCGTGGAGAACTATCGCGACAGTGCCTCCTCGGGCTGGGTGAGCACCTCAAGAGAGAAAGCCAAACCGATCGCATGATATAGCGAGAGTCCGTTAGCCACTTGATTGACTACGAATGTTTAGAATTTCGCTGACGTAAGGGCCGCTTCCCGTCAGCACATACGCACTCGAACCGAGATGTGCGGTGCCATTAGGGGCTATGTCGAGCCCCACCCTCGAGCTCCATTGGCTAAGTGAAAGAGATAAAGCATTATAGTCCGATTGCCTCGCTCGCCACGCTACCACCTCCTTGTAACAGACCGAGACGCCGGATTAAAGTGTGAAAAGCTTATTTTATAACACCCCAAAGACCTTGTGCATGGGGGTGAAGTCAAGACTGATCTTTCAAAGTTATACACAAGTATACTTAAATGGCCGCAAGGAGAAGTACTATTACTTGGAAGCACAAGTATAAAAAGCATTCATACTATAATCATTCATAAACAAGTTAATGCGCTCCATTGAACGTTACATTCTTCGAGCATCGCGATTTATTATATGAGCGCCAAGATAACTTCCCAAATAATGTTCGGCAGAAGCCGTTCCCATCCGAACCTCGCCAGAATAGCGGGCATCCATCTCCGACATCGCGCTTTACACGAGCCGAGCCATCCGCCGCCTCTATGCAGGCCGACCGCTTATCTCTTGATATGCCGCACCGCCCCAAGGAACTCTGCAGAGAGGGTCAAATAGCTCGTCGCTTTGACCTCTCTCGCCACACATGGGCCACGATGTCACCATAGCCAGCCCGACAGCCTATTCAGTTCGCCCATTCGCCAACTCGTCCGACAAAGGAAGAGGGCGATCCGGATCGTGGAATTGAGTCCAATATAACTCTTCCACTCGTGATCCCCCGGCCCGGAAGTGCTTAACGGCCCCGCCGCACTCGCAGCCAGTCCATGTAAGGATCCTCCAACTCCACTGCCAAATTGGGCATACCGCATCCATAAACCGGCGACGATAAGAAACGGCCTGCCACCGTGATCTCCGGCTTGGCGCAGCTCTCCTTCATAGCTCCGATTGCAGAGCGAGCATCCTTGGTCTCGGCGTGGCCTTCTTCGTGTCTTCCCGCCCAATAGGCGCCTTTTCAAGAGCCTCGCCACGGTCGGTAGCATCATTTAATTTCTTGGCTAATCCGCCACCTCCGCCTCGCTTAGGCAAGGCGCAGCCTTTCGGCCTTCAACTCCTCGGCCGCTTCTAGTGGCAGCCAAGATCACCCTTCGGCTTGTTCCTTAGCTTGTGCAAGCTCGCCCAAGCCTCTCCACAAGAGCAAAGACCGCCTCAGATAAACAGCATATAACTTATCGAGGAGGGCTTTAACCCGCCAATAAAGCGGCTATGGAGAATTTATTTACCTTTATGCGACTCGCCAAGTCGCCGATTGACAAGTACTATGTCAAGATTCGCCATGTCCAGCTGTCGACTCGGGCCAAGAACCGATCATCCGGCTGCCCTCAACTATCCGCCACCAGACGTAACGGCGATATTTATTACCCGAGATATTTAGATTTTCGATCCTCGCAGACGCTGTCGCCTTCGACAACCTACCGAGTCTCAGGGCTACTATCTATACAGGCGATCTTTATAAGCACAACTGTTAAAAAGCAAAGGGTACGCTTATTTTCAAGATACCTCAAATCCCGCCAAAGAAGCCCATGGCAGCATCACGCAATTCGCCAGCGATTTAAATCCTTCCAACCACCGTGACGCATTAACGCCGGTGATCTTCAAATGGACGCCTCTCAAGCAAACTCTTCGCCTCCCGCCGGCTCGTGGTGTTGAACTCTTCACCCCTCCGACTCGGGACGCCAGAGGATCAAGAAGGTCGAGTGTCTAGAGGGGGGTGATTAGACTACTCGACAAGATAAAATTATGCCTTTTGACAAAGACAAGTTTTTGGCAGATTTTGCATAACACACAAGTCAAGTAGCATACTACACATGCAATTCTAGAGTATGGGCAGCGGAAAGTAAATTGCACAAGTAGTAAAGAGAAGTGGAGAAGATCAAACGCAATTTGGAGACACGGAGATTTTTCTCGTGGTTCCGATAGGTGGTGCTATCGCCATTCCACGCTGATGGAGACTTCAACCCACGGAGGGTAACGGCCATGAGAGTCCACGGAGGGCTCCACCCACTAAGGGTCCACGAAGAAGCAACCTTGTCTATGCCATCATGGCTCACGACCACGGAGGGCTAGCCTTACTCGGGTAGATCTTCACGAAGTAGGCGATCTCCTTGCCCTTACAAACTTCTTGGTTCAACTCCACATCTTGACGGAGGCTCCCAAGCGACACCTAACCAATCTAGGAGGCACCACCTCCAAAAGGTAATAGATGGTGTTGGTGGTGATGAACTCCTTGCTCTTGTGCTTCAAATGATATCTCCCAACACTCAATTCTCCTCACCGATTTGGCTGTGGTGGAAGAAAGGATTGAGTGGAAAGCAACTTGGGAAGGCTAGAGATCAAGCTTCATATGGTGGGAGTGGAGCAACTTGATCTCAACACAAGGGTAGGTAGTTTTCTCGTAAATGTAAGGTAGGAGTGGTAGTTCTTTCGATGGCTCTCTCCACGAGTGAAGAGGGGTGGAGGGGTATTTATAGCCTCCACACAAAATCCAACTGCTACACACATTTGACCAATCTCGTGGGACCGGTTGACAACTCGGTGAGATCGAAAGTTCAAATCATGTGAACGCTTGGGCTTTTCGTGGGACCGAAAATACAATCTCTTGCTAGTCCGATTCGTCCAAAGACAAGAGCTTGCCAATCTCGGTGAGATCGATTTCATCATCTCGGTGACACCGATTTGATGATGTATGTTACGGCTTGGCAACTCAAGTTTCGTGAGACCGAGTTCGAATCGGAAAATCCGAAATTTCTAGGGTTTGGCTTTGTGGCTGAGGTGGTTCATCTCTGTGACTGGTTTGGAAAATCGGGACCGAGATTACTTATGAGTGTATATTGTAGTGAGAGTTGCCGATAGTTTAGGAGATGTATCACTAAGCACTTTGAGCAACCAGATCATCAACATAACCTCATCCCCTTTAATAGTATTGGCTTTCCTATGGACTCAATGTGATCTTGGATCACTAAACCAAAATGGAGTCTTGAGCTTTTGCCAATGCATTTGAGGGTCCACCTCTTCATCCTTTTGCCATGCCAATGTGATTGACCTTCCTGAAACATACTTGATAAAAGCATTAGTCCAACTACAAAGTATGTTGTCATTAATTACCAAAACCACCTGTGAGCAAATGTGCTTTCAATCTCCCCTTTTGGTAATTGATGGCAACACACAAAACAAGACATCAAAGCTTATTGAAAGTAAGATGTAATTATCACGAAAGCTTTGACAAACATGTAGTACACAGCTCCCCTACAAGTGTGCAAGATTTTCATAAATTATGGTTTTGGACTACCACAAGCACACAAGAGAGAAAAGCAAGATGTGCTACATGCAGCTTGGTTATATGCATCGAGCAGATGAAAAGAAGTGAGTGATAATATATGTGCATGGTGATTTCTTGCAAACAAGTATTCACAAGCAAGTCACCATCATGCACATTCTCGCAAGGTGTATATACTTACCTTGAGGTTCCTTGGATTGTACCAAGAAATAAACTTGGGTAAACAAGGTTAGATAACACAAGAGTATTTCTTCAACCAACAAAGAAGAACATCAAGAGTACCAAGCCAGGATGACATGTATAAAGGGTGTCTCATATTGAGCACAAGCTTGAATCAGCAAACATGTCTCCCAAAATTAAAATATTTTCAATGAACTCGAGAGATTTTGCTTTCCATAAGATGTCAATTGTGAAAGCAATGAAAGCAAAATCAAAAGAATGATGCCAAATGTAATATCCAATGTGGAACACGGCAAAGCTTTGATGTGATTCTTCCCTTAAGGTAAGATTGCTCTTCTTCTCCCCTAAATCTTCTCTTCTCCCTTATCTCCCCTAAATCTTCTCCCTTTGACATCAAGTGCCGAAAAGGACAGCAGACTAGGAAGGTCAGGAAGATGGAAGGAAAGAAGTGGGATCCTTAAGAATCACAACCGGGCAATAAGAAATATGCATAGAGAATCATTGAGTGGAGCTGCAGAAGATGATATCCTCGAAGAAAATCGTGACACCAATTAGATGGATCGGTGGGTCCGAAAGTCAGGGACTTAGGGCAGATCCTTTTTCGGTCAGACCAAATATTTAAGTCGGTGACGCCGAGTTTAATTCCAAGGAAATACAGAAATAATTCAGCTCACTTTGCAAGGAATGTTTCAAAGGATTTGCAATGAATTTGTAAAGGATTTTCAAGGAATTGATCAGAGCCAAAAGGATATTCACAAAGACAGAAGAGTAGAAATGAAAAAGATTGCTAGATGAAGTGTTTTAATGAAAACGCAATGAGAGAACATAAAAGAAAATAGAAATACTCCAAAAACATATGTACTTCATCTAGATAGGGGTCGGTGACAAGGTCACCTATGTTTGAGTATTTTGACTTAGGAGTCAAATGAGAACATTTGATCATAGGTCATACTATCGCTTAAGCTCAAAATGGGGTTGCCATTTTCGATTAAGATTTGATGTGATCACATCTTTGAAGCTGCTTGTACTCATGTCTTTGAGTAAAGCTCCTTAAAGATGTGATGAACATACCTCGGCTTGTTGTTGCTTTGCTCATGTAGGTGAACTTGATGTAGGTGCTCATAGAATGTGAAGTTAGAGCACCATTTCCTCTTGTGTAGTTCATCTTCCTACATGGGTTAGGCAAGCAAGGAAATACTCAAGAATATCCAAGATGACAAGAGTGAGATACTAGATGTATAAGGTGTCAAAAGGATATGTGGAATTTTGTTCCTTGAGCTCAACATCCCAAAGGGCTAGATATTTGGTCAATGACAAGATTACTCATGATTTGAGTGTGTGGTAATCTTGTGGAGTGTAGATCATCCAAGTACCGCAAGGAGTTAGATGCAATACAAGGAGGCAATGTGTCCAAGACATATGATCATCATCATAAGAGAAATATCAAGGATTAGTCAAGTAGGCTCATGCCTTGCATGCATCAATGGAGTTTTCACTCCAAGTTTGAAGCATCAATGATGTTCAACTCACTCCTTGCTTACAAAACACCTTCTCATCAAGAGGTTTTGTAAATATATCGCAAGTTGTTTGTCAAGATTTAACATGCCTAAGATTGATGTCACCTTGGCAATGTGATCACGAATAAAATGGTGACGAACTTCAATATGTTTCGCTCGAGAGTGCTGCACGGATTATGTCCAATCTTAATTGCACTCTCATTGTCACAAAGCAAAGGAACATGTCTCACATGTATCCCATAATCCTTAAGCGCTTGTGTCATCCATAGCAATCGAAAGCACAACATGAACCAGCAAAGAATATATTCTCGCTTCGTAGTGGATAATGATATCAATTTTGTTTCTTGGAGGACCAAGATACAAGGGATCGACTAAGGAATTGACACGCACCAAGTTGACTTTCTATCAACTCCCACCACCGCATAGTCCGAGTCGAATAGCCAACAAGATCGAAGAGGCCTCTTAGGATACCAAATGCCAAAATTTGGTGTGTGTATCAAATATCTCATAATTCTTTTAACAGCTTTAAGATGACATTCTTTAGGGGCTGCTTGATATCGAGCACACATGCATAACGAGAAGCACAAAGATATAGTAGAGAACCAATCATAGATCGGTAAACCTTTTGATCAACGGGTTCTCCATCTTTTGTCAAGTCATTATGTCCACTTGTAGGCATGGGGTTCTCATACCTTGCTTTCTTGCATGTTGAACTTCTTGAAGAGATCCTTGGTGTACTTTGTTTGTGAGACAAAGGTACCTCCTTAGATTGCTTGATTTGCAACCCAAGGAAGAATTTGAGTTCACTCATCATGGACATCTCATACTTCTCCGACATAAGCTTTCCAAACTTCTCGCTAAAATGAGGGTTAGTTGAACCAAAGATAATATCATCAACATATATTTGGCACACAAATAGTTCACCATCAACCCTTTTCGTGAATAGCGCCGAGTCTATTTTTCCAATCTCAAAGCCTTTTTCAAGAAGAAAGCTAGTCAAGATTTGTACCAAGCTCTAGGAGCTTGTTTAAGACCATAAAGAGCTTTGTGCAACTTGTAAACATGATTAGGCTTTTAGGATTCACAACCGGAGGTTGTTTCACAAATACTTCCTCCTCAATTTCACCATTTAGGAAAGCACTTTAATGTCCATTTGGTAGAGAGTAATATCATGGTGATTGGCATAAGCAAGAAGAATGCGATTGACTCAAGTCTAGCAACGGGGCATAGGTCTCACCATAGTCCATAACTTCGACTTGTGTGTAACCTTGAGCTACGAGACGAGCCTTGTTATGGATGACTTGTCCATCTTCATCTTGCTTGTTCCAAACACCCATTTGGTTCCAATGACGCTTTGATCATCCTTGGGCTTTCTACCAAAGTCCATACATTGTTCCTCTCGGTTGTGTAGCTCTTCGCATAGCGCTCACCCAATCCGGTCTTCAAGTGCTTCTTCTACCTTCATAGGTTCAATACTAGAGATGAATGAGTAATGCTCACAAAAGTTAGCTGTTTAGTTTTAGAGCAAGTAATTCTCCTGAGTTGATGTCGCTCATCATTTGTTCCACGGGATGATTTTTCTTGACTCTTGCTCGACTCTGGATAGCTTTTGTTGTGGTTGTGGCTGAGCTTCCTCATCATCCTCATCTTCCTCTTCTTCTTCATGGTTGTTGGTGTTGTCTTGAGGTGGTGGAGAAGGAGGTTGTGATGGATCTTCTTGTCGCACTTCCTCATCTTGGTGAGTTCCACTTGTGGAGGCCTCCATGTTGCCTTGAGGTTCATCTTGCCGTGAGGTAGGGGCTCCACATATGTAGATGAGGTACTCTCCTTCACTTCCATGGGACGGATCTTTCCAATAGATAAATCTTGGATGGCTTCCATGGGTCCTTGTCTCCTACATCAATAGGCATTTGCTCTACTTATGAAATATTAGATTCATCAAACTTCACATCTACCGCCTCTTCAACCTTTCGGTGAAATTATAGTAGACACGGTAGGTGTGGAGTTTGATCCATAACCAAGGAAAAAGCCTTCATGAGTTTTAGGAGCAAATTTAGACCGACGATGCTTATCAAGGATATAGCATTTCAACCAAAGACACGAAAGTATCCCACTTGGGGTTTGTTACCGTGAGGAGCTCAGATGAAGTCTTGCCGAGAAGCTTATGAAGATAAAGCCTCGTTGATAGCATGACAAGTCGTCTCGATGGCTTCTCCCCAAAAGTGCTTCGTGTCTTGTATTCATCAAGCATCGCTTCGCCATCTCTATGAGCTGCTCGTTCTTCCTCTCAACAACTCCATTTTGTTGAGGAGTGTACGAGTCGAGAACTCATGTAGAATCCCTTCCTCATCGAGAAAAGAGTCTACATTGGCGTTTTGAACTCCGCTCCATTGTCACTCCGAACTTTCTTGATCTTCACCTCAAATTGATTTTGAGCCTTTCTCGCAAAGGTTTTGAAGATTCTCTCAACTCGCGATTTGTCATCAAGGAAAAATACCCACGAATCTGAATAATCATCAACTATAACTAGACCAAAGGAGTTACCACCAAGGCTTTTGTAAGCATTGGGACCAAGAGATCCATATGAAGAAGCTCTGCCGGTCTCCTTGTGGTCATGATGTTCTTCACGGATGACTTCCACCTACTTGTTTTCCTCGCCTCGACAAGCACTACAAAGTCTATCTTTGTCAAAGAAAACATCTTTAACACCAAGAATATGATCACCTTTGATTAGCTTGTCTAGATTACGATACCAACATGTCCAAGCCTTCTATGCCATAACCAACCTTTAGCGGATTTAGCAATGAAGCAAGTTCTAGGTTGGGCTTTCTTAGTGAAATCAACAATATATAGATCACCTCTACGGATACCGTAAATGCCATGTTATGATTGTCACGATTTAAAGACTTGGCAATCTACTTCAGTGAATAGCACATTGAATCCAAAGTCACTAATCTAGACACGGAAAGTAAATTGTATCCAAGTGATTCAACAAGCATGACATTTTGAATAGAGCTATCATGAGATATGGCCACCTTACCAAGGCCAAGTACCTTACCCTTGAGTTGTCTCCAAAAGTCACATACTTATGTGGACCATCGCTCTTGCAAGCTCTCAAACATGTCTTCGCCTCCGTCATGTGATCGGTGCATCCACTATCAAGAATCCACTCTTTTCCACCGGATATGTAGTCTCTCGATTTGCCATAAGATTGAGACTCTTCATGATCTTGTCTAGCTCGTGTCCGAGTCGGAGTTATCATCATCATGCTCATGCTCATCATCATATCGACCCATAGATTGTTCATCATCAACACCTAGGTCAATTTGACAACAACTTGCATTAGTTTTGTCAATGTGACAATAATCATCGGAATGCAATACAAGAGCATTTCTAATTAGATCATTGATAAGACAAGGATCACCCTTCTTTTCATAAGATCACGAAGCTCAAAGAAGCATTTATCAAAGTTGGGATCATTGGGCGATCATATCAAATTCAATAGTCTTGTATAGAATTTCATCAAGACCTCTCAAAGAGTAGTCCTGATAAAGTTCTTCCAAGAACTTCCACATAGCATAGGCGCACTCAAAGTTTGTAACGAGCTTAAGCAAATTATCGGGCAAACCTCTAATGATAAGATTTACGGTTCTAAGGTTACGGCAAATCAAGCTCTTCATCCATGGTAGGGTGCAAGGGTCAAATGGAGGCACATATGGGGTTTCAACATATTTATGCAAGTTATACATCTTAAAGATAATAAGCATTTCAATCCTCCACGAGTTATAGGACACTCCATCAAGAATAGGCACTCTATGGCTAACACTCCCAAACGTAGACACGTCCATCTTCCTCCAATGGTGTGTAAACCAAAGCAATGGAGACCAATGCTCTGATACCAATTGTAGGATCGAAGAAGGTGAGAGTGTCTAGAGGGGGTGTGATTAGACTACTCGACAAGATAAAATTATGCATTTTGACAAAGACAAGTTTTTGGCAGATTTTGCATAACACACAAGTCAAGTAGCATACTACACATGCAATTCTAGAGTATGGGCAGCGGAAAGTAAATTGCACAAGTAGTAAAGAGAAGTGGAGAAGATCAAACGTAATTTGGAGACACGGAGATTTTTCTCGTGGTTCCGATAGGTGGTGCTATCGCCATTCCACGCTGATGGAGACTTCAACCCACTGAGGGTAACGGCCATGAGAGTCCACGGAGGGCTCCACCCACTAAGGGTCCACGAAGAAGCAACCTTGTCTATGCCATCATGGCCCACGCCCACGGAGGGCTAGCCTTACTCGGGTAGATCTTCACGAAGTAGGCGATCTCCTTGCCCTTACAAACTTCTTGGTTCAACTCCACATCTTGACGGAGGCTCCCAAGCCACACCTAACTAATCTAGGAGGCACCACCTCCAAAAGGTAATAGATGGTGTCGTGGTTCTAAGTCCCGACAAGAGAAGTAGGGGTAGGTTAAGGAGAGGCGGCGTCCTAGCTATGGAGCAGCTTAGGAGACAAAGGATGTACGAAGTTCAGCCCTTCTGAGGAAGTAACAGCCCCACGCCTCTGAGCCCCGAGGCGGTCGAGTGGATTATGAGTATGAGTATTACAAGAATCTGAACCTTCTATCTGTGGAGGGGGGTGGCTTATATAGAGTGCGCCAGACCCCACCACCCACGAATGGAGGGAATAAAGTACATTAAGCTAGGGGGTTACCGTAACGCCCTCATAAGGCGCTTTAACTATCATTAAGTCTATTCAATAGCAAACCGCTATGCCAAGGAGTGCCTTCCGACCTTCCGTGGTCGAGTGAGTCTTCATGGTCGAGTGAGTCTTCCATGGTCGAGTCCTTCCAGCTTAGTCGAGTGGATCCTCTTTGGTCGATCGAAGATGATCTCTTCTACGAGTACCCTTGGTAGGACGCTTAGGTCAGCCTATGACCCTACCCTAGGTATATGAATCCATCATTAGCCCCGAATGGATTGAGGCTTGAGGAAGGAGGAGTTGACGTTGTTTCCGATCGCTTTTGCATTCGCTACGTGTTGTGTCGGATCAAGATCTTCTTTGTTGATAACAAGAAACTTTCCTTCAATGACTTGATCCATTCTTGTTCTTTAGTCGAGTGACTTCCTTTGCTATACCCGAGTAACGGATCGCAGGAGATCTCGTGACTTGATGATCGATCCGCCGCTCATGGATCTCAAGGATACGAATTTGGGGAAGCGCTAAACGGAACAGATCAAGGGCGCTTAGATGGGATGTAACAGGCGCTCGATTTCCGCCGCCTTTCTCCGCCACGATCGCGCAAAGGCGGCTGCTCGATATGATTGATTGTTTGGGTCCACCACATCCACTGAAGGGATGCTATAAATGTAACTCTTGGAGGCTCATGCACAAGACCTTGTTCTTCCTCCCTAGTTCTCTCCGCTCCGCCTCCACCTCCGCTGCCGCTTCCTTGCCATCTCTCCTTGCGCATTCTCACCGGCGGCCATGGGCAAAGAGAAGACGACGGCGTCGAGAGCGCGAAGAAGGCGCCGGTGGCGGAGAAGGCGCCGGCGTCGAGAAGGCGAGGGAGATCCACCGGTCATGTGGTTCTTCGTCGAGATCCAAATCGCCAAAGGCTGGGTCCAGGAGACCGGATCCAATGACGATCAGGAGAAGGATCTCCTTGATATGGCTAACGACGGATTGATTCTCACGGCGCCGCGAGACTTCGCCGAGAGTGGCAGCCTCAACCGTAAGAGGGTGAGTGCGCTTTTTGGCCACCCATGTCCACTCAAGGTTTTTCGCTGCCACCGAGTGTCTTCTTCGAGGTTTTCTCAATTTCTTCGAGCCCAGCTCCACCATTTCACTCCAAACCCATCGCATACCTTGCCGCTTTTGTGTCTATGTGCGAAAACTTCCGGGCTGTCGAATCGACTGGGTTTGTTCAAGTACATCTTCACATGTCGCCTCAGATCGTGAAGAAGGCAAGCCCCGTGACGAGAAGACCCAAGTAGTCCAGATGTGTGGTGGTTTAGGAGTCCAGCTGAGGAGCAAAAGCACCTTCCCAGCCTATGCATTTTCCCGAGTCATTAGGGGTTGGCAATGACCGGTTCTATTGCCGAATGAGACGACGCCGGGCAATCGACCGCCTCCCCGAATTCACCATGAGTCGAGTGAATGCACCTCCTCCCCAAGGTTGTCCCCAAGAGAGGGCTGAAGTGAAGATGCTGATGGACCGGTGGTGCAGCTGGTTAGGGACGGGTGATCGCATGGACCTCCTGAGGTTTTTCTTCGAGGCTAATCCAGCCCCTTCGGGCCCGGAGTCATCAGATGTGGTTGTATTATGGCACCAAGATTTAAACTCGGCCCACCCGGAGGCAATCGACGATGCCGTAGTGGAAAGATGGATGGCCTCGATCACCGAAACAAGGACAATCTCGCGATCTCGGAGGATTTCTCCGCTTGATCGTGATAACGCTCTGCATAAGGTACACTTGTTCTATTTTCTCGTTGTATGTATGTCGAGTGTGCTTCAGAATTTGGTCGATCGAACTCGCTTGATACTTCCTGTGCCCTCACAGAGCTATACTCAATGCCCAACGGCGCCCAGATTCGATCGAGGAGGGGGAAGCCAAGGAGGTGAGAGCCGGAGGAGTGGAATTCAGATGACGCAGAGACGCATTTACGACGATGATGATGATGACGAGGACGACGATGACGACGAGGATGAGGAGGAGGAAGTCGCACCACCGCTTTGAAAGGCGGTCAAAACTTGTGCACGAATCCTTCGGCCGAACGCTGTAGGAGTTGCGATCGCCTCGCAGCCGACCAAACGCCTCTGACCGCCTCCCGTGCCGACCGAGAAGGCGCCAAGCAACCGAAGGTAGTTCCGCCGAGGACAACCAAGCCTCGCTAAAAATGAAGGTGTCCATCCCCACCATCTCGTGGTAAACATATTGCTTAAGCCTTCTTGCTTTACACAAATTTTGTCTCTCGTTGATACATGAATTGGTCGACCGATTCTTTGAATTTCAGCCACGCGACTTCAAACCTCAGCTAAAGTTGACGACCATGAGATGGAGGACGCCGCCACCTCAAATCCTGGTACTATATCCTTAATTTTGTTCTCACGATCGACTCAAAATTCCCGACCTTAACTCTTTTCTGAAGCTCCAACTAATGAGATCATCACTCTTCCTGACGACGATGACGAAGATGAAGAGCCATTGAAGACTAGGAGGAGCAGGAAGGCGCCCATCGGGCAGGAAGCCTAAGGTGTGACGGTGCCCGAGACCGCTAGACGGAAGGAGAGGTCGGCACTGACATACCAGATCTTTTGCGAATCCGCTGACGAGTGCCCGACCCACTTCGCCGAAAGTGCCGGACAGCCTTCGATCTTCACCACGCACCACGCCCCGGAGGACCAGCCGATGTCTAAAGAGGCGATCCGTCAAGGTGGATCATGATGGAGCAGTGAAGATCACTCGAAGTGAGCCAAGCAGCCACGACGCCACCGCCTCTTCAGAGCAATGTTCAGTCACACGACCACCACTGCTCATTAGGATATGCTATCAAAACTTTTCTTTCAAATTCATAGCAATAGCAGCCACCCACTAGGTGTGTCGATAAAACTCCGTGTTAGCGGGGCATCGCTGAGTGCACCTACCGGTGTAGTCCCCATATAAGGTCGATCACCGCAATGGTCTTAGGCTTCATAAGTACATATTGATCATCACCAATGAAACGAATGTAGCCGAGACCAAGGGGGCACGCTGAGTGCACCCACCGGGTGTAGTCCCCGAGACCGTGATCGATCGCTGCGCTGATTACACCGAAGAAGCTCGTCGATCGGGTCGATTTTTTTTTTTTTGTTGGTCGATCGTCGACTCGCTTTAGGCTTACTAAGAATGAAACCGGTCGATCGGGTCGACTCGCTTTTTTTTATCGGGTCGATCGTCGACTATGTCTTGAATAAGACCAGGGGGCACGCTGAGTGCACCCACTGGTGTAGTCCCCGAGACTACGGTTGAATGCTTGCATTCGATCGTAGTCTTAGAAACGCACAATTCTTCTTGATTCACTCGAAGTGGATTATCTCTCGATATTTTGCAACCGACTCTTCAGAGAAATCTTGTGATATTGCGGCACGCTTATATCGAATCGGAGCGTAGCATATTCAGCTCGAGTTGACTTGAAACGTGCAAGAGAATCGACGAAGGCGAAGGAGGAGACCAAAGGTATGTTTGGTGAGATTTCGACGACTCTTTCCTCCACCCACTTGCTTCAAGTTTGACTTTGCTGCGATTTACGTGCAAGGTGAAGGAGGCTCAAAGGAAGAAGGAGCTTGAGCTGTCTCGAGAAGATCAAGCTTGCCGATGAAAAATCGCCTCACCGCCAAGCTCGAACAGATAACGCCGATCCAAGGCTACTTTGGCACGCCAACAAGGATATTGAACGTAATGAAAGTCGACAAGAAGAACTCGACCGAGAAGATCCTCCAAATGGCTGGGAAGAAGAACGAGCCGAAAGCTTCTGGGTGGTCTTGCTAAGAAATTGTTCCTTAAGCTCAAGGTATCCTTCTCCACTCGACCAATCCTCCCAACTGCTATGTTTCCATTCAACTGCTTTCCGACTCGGGTTTTGTCTTTGCAGAGTTCTCGCCGCAACTTTGAAGAAGAAACCAGCCACCGAGACGAAACCTGACCTCGCACAATTCTCGTGAACGGCGAAACCGCCATGAACATCTTCCGACCGAGTCCTGCTGTCGCTGCCAGGATTATCTCGCAAGACTCAAGGTGGCTACGCCCCGCATCGACTCGACGCCTCGCCCAATGAGGCACTCCAAAATGACCTTGAGTCATTGATGGCTCGATCAACGCCGCCCCGACCGAAAGTGCAAGAGTGGAAGAAATTTCGCTCGGTGCGGTGCGGACGCCGCTTCGTGTCCGGCGCGAGTCCATTGCAAGGAAGCTCGAGAAGATAAGCCGGCGATTCGAGTGGCCAACACCAAAAAGCACGACTTCGTGACCTTCATGGAGACTTTCATCGCTGCCGCCACGCTGGATTGCCGACGGGATTGATCTTGACGAAGTTCGTTGTTCCATCCAGCCTCCATGTGAGGGGTAAAAACTTTCTTGACCTTAAATTTGCCTCGGTATGTCGAGTGGAATTGTAACCGATAAACTTTAACAGCTTAGCGCCCGAGCACTCTCGGTTATTTTAGGTGTCACCTAAATTTAGATTGATGTTTGGAAATGATTGCTCTCGCTTGAATTGCTCTTTTTGCAAAGTTGACAATGAGATGCTTATTGCAATGACTTATTCCTTAGGCGCAGCACCGAGCTGCAGCTAAGCCTCCGAGTGGAAGTCCTGCTTACCACTCGGTAGGAATTTAATAACTTAGGCGCAGCATTGGGCTGCAGCTAAGCCCCGAGTGAGAGGTTTGCTTCCACTTGGTAGGATTTCTTATATCTTAGGCGCAGCACTGGCTGCAGCTTAAGCCCCGAGTGGGAGGTTTGCTCTCCACTGTAGGATTTCTTATATCTTAGGCGCAGCACTGGCTGCAGCTAAGCCCCGAGTGGGAGGTTTGCTTCCACTGTGAGAGATTTCTTATATCTTAGGCGCAGCACTGGCTGCAGCTAAGCCCCCGAGTGGGAGGTTTGCTCTCCACTGTAGGATTTCTTATATCTTAGGCGCAGCACTGGTTGCAGCTAAGCCCCGAGTGGGAGGTTTGTTCTCCACTGCAGGATTTTTTTATACCTTAGGCGCAGCACTGGCTGCAGCTAAGCCCCGAGTGGGAGGTTTGTTCTCCACTGTAGGGATTTTTTTATACCTTAGGCGCAGCACCGGCTTGCAGCTTAAGCCCCGAGTGGGAGGTTTGCTCTCCACTGTAGGATTTCCGCTGTATTTGTGTCGAAGCTCGGAGAAGAGGGTCGCAATGACCTGCACTTCATCTTCCTTGCAATCGCACATCATACTTATGGTGTAGCTCGGAGGAGAGGGTCGCAATGACCGCGCCTCGCTTTCCTTGTTAGTATACTTTATACTTAGGCGTAGTCTCTCGGACTGCAGCTAAGCCCCGAGTGGAAGTCCGCTTACCACTCGTAGGATTTTCAATAACTTAGGCGCAGCACCGAGCTGCAGCTTAAGCCCCGAGTGGAAGTCCTGCTTACCACTCTGTAGGATTTGTAAAAACTTAGGCGCAGCACCGAGCTGCAGCTAAGCCCCGAGTGGAAGTCCTGCTTACCACCTGTGAGGATTTGTAAAAACTTAGGCGAGCATCGAGCTGCAGCTTAAGCCCCCGAGTGGAAGTCCGGCTTACCACTCGGTAGGATTTAGTAAAAACTTAGGCGGAACGGATTCGCGCCAAGCCACCCATCGGGGAAGTGAAAATTTTACTTGACGAAAAATAAAGAGTGACAAAAATTATGAAGGAATTATGACACTATTACTTCAAAGCTCGTGAGCTACAAGAGTACTTTATTACAATTCTTCCGAGTGAAAAACTTTAAGTTGTAAAACGGGCGGAGCAGATCCAAGATTCCAAGCTCGGGCTCATCGACATCGTGTTCGACATTGTAGAGACGATATGCCCCATTGTGGAGAACCTTGTGACGATGAAGGACCTTCCCATGAGGGAGCAAGCTTATGTTGCTTCGCTGATCCACCAAGAACCAGATCCCTTCCCGAAGGCTCGACCTCTCACATTTCTCGCGACAAAGGCGCAAGTCTTGTCGGGTAAATGGTCGAGCGGATCGAGCCATTTCCTTCTTCTTCCAGAGGTCGATCGATCCTCGACGCGCTTTGCTCAGCTTCGCTTCATTATAAAGTTCAATTCGTGGAGCATTGTGAAGGAGATCACTGTAAAACTGCTTCGCCCTATAGACCAGAAAAAGGAGTTCTCCCAATGACCGATTAGGCGGGGTCCGCAGACCCCAAAGCATCAAGGAAGTTCGTCGACCCAAGCACCAGCCGCATGCTTGAGATCTCGTGATCAAACGGGCTTCGCACTTTGAGGATCAATCCATTGGCTCGCTCGCCTCGTCCATTCGACCGTGGATGGGCGATCAAGCGTAGTCGACTCAGATGCCTTGGGAGTTGCGTAAACTTGAATTCTTCCGAGTCAAAATTCACCCATTGTCCGTGATAATACCGTAAGGGACTCCATACCGAACGCCAACTTTCTCGACGAAGGAAACAGCAAGATCAGCATCAAGTTTTTGATTGGCTTAGCCTCAATCCACTTGGTGAACTTGTCGATCGCTACCAAGACATGCGTGAAGCCGCCCCGACCCGCTCGCAAGGGACCGATCATGTCCAACCCCATACCGCAAAAGGCCGACGAGCGAATGGTCTTCAAGGTCGACGCAGCTTGTGTGACATATTGAGTAGAACCGCATCCTTCGTGACTTGTCCACTATTTCTTTCGCCATCTCATTTGCTCTTGGCCAAGAAAATCCCGCCGGTATGCTTTTGGCTACAATGGTCCGAGAGGACGATGGTGACCACAGTCCCCGAGTGGATATCATTGAGTATGACTCGACCTTCTTCTCGGTGTTATGCATTTTGTCCGACTTCGCTGGGCTTTCTATATAATCGCCCATTGATAACGGTAAAGGCTTTGGATCGACGGACGATCCGCCGAGCCTCTTCCTCATCCTCCGGGAGTTCCTTTCTCGTAATATATGCAATGTATGGAATTGTCCAATCGGGAGTGACAACTAAAACTTCCATGACCAAGTCGACCATCGCAGGACCTCAACCTCACGAGTCCGTGGCACTCTTGGGTTGCGGAGCTTCCTCCGTAGGATCTTCTTCGATCGACGGAATGTGTATATGTTCCAAAACACGCCACTGAATGGCTTCCTCTTGACCCTATCTTCGCCAGATCATCTCACCTCGATTTTTCACCGGGGATGTGATGGAGTTCCAACCCTCAAACTTCTTTTTCCAAATTTTCCTCACCGCATTGCAAAGATCCAAATATAGCCGGGCTTTCACGCCCCACTCCTTCATCACTTGATCGACCACTAGATCTGAGTCGCCATAAACCATCAAAGCGACGGACGCCGAGTGAGATGGCCATGCGCAATCCATATAAAAGGGCCTCATACTCGCCTCATTATTGAGGAATCAAAGTGAATCGAGCACATACTTGAGCTTATCTCCTCTGGGGAAACCAGAACAACCCCAAAGACTGTAACCATTCAAAGATCTTGGAGCCGCAAAGAACATGGTCCAATGTCTGAGTGAACTTCACCGGTTGTCGTTGTTCAATCCACTCGCAAGGAAATCCGCTATAGCTTGGGACTTAATGGCTTTTGCCTCGAATTTGATATCAAGGGAAGAAGTTCAATCGCTTACTTCGCCACTCGACGGTTGCATCTCTCGTTATGCAAGATCTTCGATAAAGGAGCGTCACGACGATCGTGATAGAATGATCGAGAAATAGTGAGCAACCTTCTTCGTGGTCATGTATATACCGCACACAAGCTTCGATAATGAGGGTATCTCTCGCTGATGGAGTCAAACTTCGCATAAATAATACACCGGCGCTGAACTTTGAAGGCCTTTCCTTCCTCTTCCCGCCGATCGTAGTACGTAATCGATAACTTGTCCAAAGGGCTGCAATATAAAGCAACAGAGGCTCTTTGCTGATTGGAGCAGCAAGCACCGCTGGGTGGAAAGCGAGATTTTAGCTCGCAAACGCTGCATCGCCTTCAGAGTCCACTAACTTGTCACCTTTTTTCATCACCGGTAAAGAGGTAATGCCTTTTCACCGAGTCGTGAGATGAATCGACTTAAAGCGCCAAGCATCCAAGAAGCTTCGACGCCGTGCACTCGACGGGCGCTTTATTCGGAGAATAGTGCCGATCTTCTTCGGTTAGCGCCGATTCCTCGCTCGAAACGAAAACCGGTAATTTTCCACCAGAACTCCGAATGTGCACTTTGACGGATTGAGCTTGATATCGCATCTTCCGAGGTTGGCAAATGTTTCGCGAGGTCACGAAAGCAGGTCGGAACCTTTTCGCGACTTAACGACGATATCATCCATATACGCCCACATTCCGACCGATCTGAGGAGAAGACACTTTTGAATCATTCGCATAAATGTGGCTCCGCATTCTTGAGGCCGAATGGCATGGTGATATAGCGTAAGCACCAATGGAGTGATGAAAGCTGTTTTATTTCGTCGGGTCCATACAGACGGATCTGATGATACCCGGAGTATGCATCTAGAAAAGACATTTCTCACACCCCGCGTCAAGTCAACAATTTGATCGATGCGGGAGAGGAATGATCCTTCGGCAGGCCCGATTAATGTGCTTAAAATCAATGCACATGCGGAGTGAGTTATCCTTCTTGGGGACCATGACGACATTAGCGAGCCACTGGAGTGGTAAATCTTCTGATAAATCCTGCCGCCAACAATGAGCCACTTCTTCACCAATAGCCTTTCTTCCGACGGCGGACCGCCAAGATGCTCTTTCGACTGGTTTCGTTGTCTTGTCGACTGGAGGCGATGCTCACCAGCCTCGGTACACCGCATGTCACCGGCTTCCATGTAAAATGTCCCAGCTTCTCACGGAGGAACCGGATGAGCGCTTCTTCCTATTTCGAGTCGAAAGTGTTGTAGATATGTGGGTCGGAGCTGCATCGGGTCACGGATGAATGTGGACGGCTTTGTCTCACCAGATGACTTGAATGCGCACTCGTGGCTGGCCTCTTAGATCGTAGCAAATCACTCGGATCTGCTGCTTTGCATGTACTCGCCGAATTCGATCATTGCCACTTGGGAGTCGGCAATCTTTGAGCCCTTTGAAAGCACTCTTCCGCTTTCTTCCTATCGCCGGTGATAGTGATCACCCCCGGTCCCGCATTTTCAGTTTGAGATACACGAGCATGGTCGAGCCATGAATCGTATGTAGGCGGCCTCCCCAAAATGGCATGGTATGCACTCAAAATCCACAACCTCAAAGGTCAACTTTTCTTTGCGGAAGTGCTTGAATCACCAAAACCACGCCCGTGGCTATTTGGCCGAGTGAATTGGCCTTCTTCCCCGGTATGACTCGTGGAAACTCATATTGTCGGGCGCCAATCGACATCGAATGCCCATCCCTTTCAATGTATCCGCAGATAACAAATTCAGCCCACTACCACCATCCATCAAGACTTTTGTCACCAAGTGCCTTCGATAACCGGATCGACCACTAACGCTTGCCGCCCAGGTGGCAATGTGAGTCGGGTGATCAGATTGGTCGAATGTGATGGGTGTCCGGGACCACTTCACATAACTTGGCTTAACTGGGCAACCATATTCACCTCTCGGTTGATGACTTTCAACGACTTTTGCTTTCCACATCCGCCAAGATCATCAGAGTGGAGTTGACATGCGGTATTCCTCCTCATTGTCCTCTTTATCTCCAGCCTTGTCCGCTCCTTCTCCTTGTCCTTAGACTGCTTGCCCCAAACCGCCGGATCGAGTCGACATCGGCGCAGTGGTGTGCTTCGTAAATAATGTTGCCTCTTCATCTTTCTTCGTGTGAATATGGCATGGCATATCCATCACGCCATTTCCTTCCTTATCTTTCACTTTCTTCGGATTCCGTGATCCTTTGGTTTCTTGAACTTCGAGTGACGCCGTGGCCTCTCCGGAGCTGCTGGCTCGGCTTTGCGCTTCGCTTCCGATCGAATTGCCCTTCTCCGATCGCTCGGCTTGTACTTGCCGCCGAGTCGGTCTTCTTCCTCGCCGTTAGCGATTTGCTAGCAATTCCATCATTCGACTCGTGGTCATGTCCCCGGTTCGACCAACTTCGACTCAATTCTCGCTTTTGACACTGCCCTGAAGGCGCAAACCGCCGATGGTCGGCATACATTTTCCACAAGACAGCAAGGTAATCCACCTCTCAATGTACTCGTCGAGAGTTTCATTGGTCTTCGTGACACAAACTTGCAGCTCACAAACCAGCCGGACGCTTGCAAGTCCCTTCAAAGTCCCGACGAACACTCGGACAAATCTTCCCAAGTATATATGCTGCCGTGAGGTAACCGACCAGCCATGCTCGCCGAACCTTCCAACATGAGGGGCAAATGCTTCATGGCCACCTCATCATTCCCACCACTAATCAACAGCCACTCGTAATCCTCGAGCCAAGTTTCAGCTTAGATTCCCCAAAGGAACTTGCGACTCGCCGCTAATCTGAAATTGGGGGAATCATCGCGCTCGATAGCCCTCGCTAAAACACTCCGACCGCAGACATGCACTCGATCGCCAGGGTGCATCCTCTCGGTCCTCCTCGATGGGCTCGTTTCGCCGACCAGCCTTGCACGATAATGGATCGCATCAAAGCCTGGTTCTCTCGGGTCGACCGAACCCTTCGCCAGATCAATCGTCGTTCGTCATCTTGCCGCCGAGGAGCGCACGACCTTCCTGAGGGGAAAGGGGCACTGACGCCTGCTATCTCGGCCGAATCGGTTCTGCTGCTCGCCGTTGTCGCGCTTCTTCCCGCCGCTGAGGCGATCCGGGTCAGGAGCCGATCGATGTTGTTCGCAGCGACGGATCGATCGCGGAATCCTGCTGCGCGATCGCGACACGGCTGAGTTCTCGTCACCGCCGCCGGAGTAAATCTCGATTCGCCGCAAGCCTCTTCCAGCCTTCCGACCGAGGGCTGAATGGACTCGCTATGCGAAAGGTAACGCTAAATTCTGAATCGGCGCAGGGTATACCCGAGTCGGCGGAAGAGCCGACGCCGACCGATTCGTGGAGTCGCTGCCGCAAGCCCGCCGAGTGCTCGCTGAAGATTCTCCAGCGAGCGCTGTCACCACATTGGCCAAACGCGTGCTTCCTCCAAGGCACGAGCCTCGTGGGTCTCCCGGCGATAGGAGTATGTAGCGATCCATGTTCCTCGACGAAGGTCCTCTCCGAGAGAGTCGAGTGTCTCGGCTGGTATTCCTCATGTTCTTGCATCGGGTCACCTCCTCCTCGCGCCCCTACCGCCGGGCTTAAACCGAGGATCGCGAGGGCCGCCGACCATGAGAATCTCCGCCACCGGATCACCGCTATCACACTGGATGCGCTTTCACGGAGCCACCGATAGATCGAACAGCCAGAGAGATTCGCTGGCTCGATAGCCGCGACCGGTGGTGGCTGTCCGGCGAGCCACCGCGCTTCACCCATCACGAAGCCTCGATCACCAGAGCGCTTATGCCGGTGGGAGATCAAGGGCGATCGATAGGGGAGTCGACCGACACGGGTCGACGGTTGCCGCAGCAAAACGCCGCAACACATGCGCGAAAAGCGCGCTCATGGACGGGAGCACCTCGATGTCAAGAGGGGCCTCGAGCCATGCGGAGTCGCCGGCGACAAAAGTGAGAGCACCGAGACGGATCTCGTGCCCCGCACCCAAAACTCCGTGGTCATCATGATGAAGGTACTGGAGCACTGCAACTCCTCCACAGATCGCTAAAACACCTGCCCTAAGGGGGCACCAACCGTCGTGGTTCTAAGTCCGACAAGAGAAGTAGGGGTAGGTTAAGGAGAGGCGATGTCCTAGCTATGGAGCAGCTTGTGGAGACAAAGGATGTACGAAGTTCAGCCCTTCTGAGGAAGTAACAGCCCCACGCCCCTGAGCCCCGAGGCGGTCGAGTGGATTATGAGTATGAGTATTACAAGAATCAACCCTTCTATCTCGTGGAGGGGGTGGCTTATATAGAGTGCACCAGACCCCAAACCACCCACGAATGGAGGGAATAAAGTACATTGCTTAGGGGGTTACTGTAACGCCCTCATAAGGCGCTTTTAACTATCATTAAGTCTATTCAATAGCAAACCGCTATACTGGAGTGCCTTCCGACCTTCCGTGGTCGAGTGAGTCTTCATGGTCGAGTGAGTCTTCCATGGTCGAGTCCTTCCAGCTTTAGTCGAGTGGATCCTCTTGGTCGATCGAAGATGATCTCTTCTACGAGTACCCTTGGTAGGACGCTTAGGTCGTGTCTATGACCCTACCCTAGGTATATGAATCCATCGATGGTGTTGGTGATGATGAACTCCTTGCTCTTGTGCTTCAAATGATATCTCCCCAACACTCAATTCTCCTCACCGATTTGGCTGTGGTGGAAGAAAGGATTGAGTGGAAAGCAACTTGGGAAGGCTAGAGATCAAGCTTCATATGGTGGGAGGGAGCAACTTGATCTCAACACAAGGGTAGGTAGTTTTCTCGTAAATGTAAGGTAGGAGTGGTAGTTCTTTCGATGGATCTCTCCACGAGTGAAGAGGGGGTGGAGGGTATTTATAGCCTCCACACAAAATCCAACTGCTACACACATTTGACCAATCTCGTGGGACCGGTTGACAACTCGGTGAGACCGAAAGTTCAAATCATGTGAACGTTGGGCTTTTCTTGGGACCGAAAATACAATCTCTTGCTAGTCCGATTCGGCCCAAAGACAAGAGCTTGCCAATCTCGTGAGACTGACTTCATCATCTCGGTGACACCGATTTGATGATGTATGTTACGTGCTTGGGAACTCAAGTTTCGTGAGACCGAGTTCGTAATAGGAAAATCCAAATTTCTAGGGTTTGGCTTTGTGGCTGAGGTGGTTCATCTCTGCAGACTGGTTTGGAAAATCGGTGGACCGAGATTACTTATGAGTGTATATTGTAGTAAAAGTTGCCGATAGTTTAGGAGATGTATCACTAAGCACTTTGAGCAACCAGATCATCAACATAACCTCATCCCCTTTAATAGTATTGGCTTTCCTATGGACTCAATGTGATCTTGGATCACTAAACCAAAATGGAGTCTTGAGCTTTTGCCAATGCATTTGAGGGTCCACCTTCAATCCTTTTGCCATGCCAATGTGATTGACCTTCCTAAACATACTTGATAAAAGCATTAGTCCAACCACAAAGTATGTTGTCATTAATTACCAAAACCACCAGGAGCAATGTAGCCAGACGCCCCGTGATTTACACTTCGGCTCGCCTCGCTTCATCCGGCGGCGCTTCAAGTGAGGCGACGCTTCTCCATCATCTCCTAAGAAGATCCCCGAGGACTAACTCATCTCGAGACGGCCGCAGATCCGAATCGCGATATAAATATTTCGTTACTCATGTACATAAATGAAGGTACTTTCTTATTAAACTTCCTCTTTCATACTCACGGCTCGTTGAGGGCTGGTCCTTGGGCGATGATCAAGGCGTCCGATTCTCTCCGACGCCGGACTTCGGTGAGGATTTCTTCACGCTTGGGGGCTTTGACCGGATCTTCGGGCGGTCCTCTTTTTCCTCCTCAAGGAGGGATCCTTGGTCCTCTCCTCTTCACCTCTTTGGACGGCGTATTAGCCTTTATCTCCCCATCGCCCCTTCCGTGGGTGCGGCTCCAACATTCTCGACCAGACGGGCTCCAAAGGCGGTCTCGGAGGGGGCCCGACACCTTATCACCTTTGATCACGCCACCCATTCCTCAGAAAGAATAAAAGGGTTAGGAGATGATCTTTGAAAGGCATACAAGCAGGATGTCCGGCTCGAGCTATTTATTCGAGTATCCTGGACGATCGCGCTTAGTCCCAGATCCCCGCCGAATCCAGACATGCCACTTGCGGTCCAAGAACAGCTCAGACATCTCCGTGGGTGTCGCCCCATGAAATGCCGGAGGATACGAGGTCCCTCCGGATTGAACTCCCATAAACGGAGAGGACGACGCTTGTGGTAGGAGGTGCCTAGTTAGCATAACTCGCATCACCTGACCAGATCGATCTCCCTTGTTTGGAGGTCCCGAATCCGCCTCAGAGTGCGGGCACGCCCTGACGGCCCCAGCTTGAGCCCTTGGTCGACCCACGACATCGCTTGTCGTGGAGGTCCCGGCGGAAGGAGGGCGGCGGCTTTTGCTTGTCGCCTTGAGCGGTGATGTAGAACCACCTGCTGCCACAATCCCTCGCTCCTCTTGAAGGAACCTTCGAGCCACGGGCATCGACCTTCTTATGTGATGGTCGCCTTCAAGACTCCGCTGACGCCTCGATCATCTTCGGCCCACCTTGAATGTTTTCAGCCACAGTCAAGTGGGGGATGACGCGAGGAAGGCTTCACAGACGGTAATGAATGCGGAGATATGGAGGATAGACTCCAGAGCCAAGTCGTGGAAGTCCAGCCCGTAGAAGAACAAAAGCCCCCTCACGAAAGGATCCGTCGGGAAGCCTAATCTCGACGGAGGTGGGATGCGAAATGACACATTCGCCGGGCTTGGGGTTGGTACGGCCGCCCAGGGCAGTGCAACTCAGCGAGACTTCAGAGGCTGCACTTGGCCTCACGCAACTTCATTATGTACCTCCGCGACGGAGGAGGGCACCCACCGCCCCGGAGGTCGAGCCCGACATTGCCGTGGATCCAAGCGCCGAGTCCAAGCTCTTGTTGGAATTGGGAGCAGAGGAAAGATTCGATGCGAGGTTAAGAGACAAGGATGTGCCTTGGTCCTCTTATAAAGGGGAAATAATACCAAGGGCCGCCTCTGGACTGCTTGAGATTCCCTTCGATAGAGGAGGCGTATGACGGAACGGTTGGGTTACCCACACACGATTGATGAGGATCCTGAATAAAAGGGAACACGATCTCGCTCAACAGACGTGTTAAGGAAGCCGCCGCTAAACGTGCCGAGGTGGAATAGTAAAACAATTAAAACGAAGGCTTGGCTGCGGTGGTGATGTCATGCCGCATAATACGCCGCCAGATTGGATCGTGTATGTGTTTCATTCTTCTACGCTGGAGTGTGGAAATTATTTTGCGAGCCGCACACTATCCCGGTGTTCATTATCTTCTCCGGATTACTCAAGGAGGAACCCGCTTGCAATGCCGAACATTATGCACGCCGGACTTATCGCCATTGAAGACCGGTTCAGAGGCTACCGAGGGAGTCCTCGACTAGGGGTGTCCGGACAGCCGAACTATCAATATCCGCCGGACTCCTGCATCACGAAGATAGAAGATTGAAGACTCGCTCGTGTCCGGAAGGTACTTTACTTGGCGTGGAAGGCAAGCTTGGCGATACGGATATGTAGATCTCCTACCATTGTAACCGACTCAGGTAACCCTAGCCCTCCGGTGTCTATATAAACCGGAGGGCCAGAGTCCAGAGGACACAACATTACATCTCAACAATCATACCATAGGCTAGCTTCTAGGGTTTAGCCTCATTGATCTCGTGGTAGATCTACTCTTGTAGTACCCATATCATCAATATTAATCAAGCAGTGACGAGGGTATTACCTCCATCGAGAGGGCCCGAACTCGGGTAAAACATTGTGTCCCTCGTCTCCTGTTACCATCCGCCTAGACGCACAGTTCGGGACCCCCTATCCGAGATCCGCCGGTTTTGACACCGACAGGGGGCGTGTTTTTCATCGAGTTTTCTTCCTTGGTACGTTAGAAAATCAGTTTGTCTAATTCACATCTAAATGTTATTTAAGGATATCACATCTAAGCTCCCACAAGTATATAATGTAGCAACAAGAAACAAAAAAAACTAGGACAAAAAAAATAGACCACAAACAGAGTGGACATCAACTTAGATGTGACATAACTATGTCACATGTAGATGTGTCCTAGATGCACTTAAAAAATTGTCCGCCTGCTGATTCTTTTTTTCCGGGAACGCTGTATTCTATTTAAAACCGCTATGGAGAGATTTTTTACTCCATTATAGCCTCTTGTTTGATAGAGTTTCGCCTCGCCTCTCACCCTATCCATATCAAAACAAGATGACAAGTGTCCACTCTATCTCTCTCTCACCGTGGTCACAGATCCGCCGAATCCCGGCCCACCGGGAGGTGAGGAGGTGCAAGAGTTGATGTTGTTAGCTTCGGGCGACGGAGGAAGCCGATGCAAGCACCATCCTCTCTGAGCCGGGCGCTGGCACGGACGAAGATCCTCCGCGCCTTGTTCGCTGCCATTGTGGGAAGATCCTGCCCGCCACTTAAATGACATCTCGCCCACTGAGTTATAACTTGTACCGTCCAGCTCCCTGTGTTGCTGCGCAAGGGTTTTCTTCTATGCGACTACTCCCTCAGCCCCCATGCATAGTAGCTAGGGTTCGCTGGCTGGTCCAACATCACCTACTAGTACTATTATAGAGGAAATGCCACTAAAAGTTGTCCCGATTTATGCCTCGTGGAGGTATACATGTTGTTTCGACAAAAAGTACATGGTGGTTGTGCGGTCATTGTCCATATGGTGGTAGTACTATCACCGTTAAATGAAGAAATACTTTTTTCTCTGTATCCTGGTTTAGTTCCCATCAAGATAATTATGATGCTTCGCTTGTTGGTGTACTTTTCATTAATTTTATTGACAATTGAGATGTCGCTGTAACCCTTTTTATATTTTTGGAAACAACGATGCATGTCTCCATACCCGCATGTCTTCCTCAATTTTAGTGGAACTGCACAAAATTGTATGGCCATTGTTGTTCCGCCATCGTCCTTCCTCGCCACGTGGTTCTTCCTTCCTCGAGCTTGATTAATGAGAAGAAATGCACTACGTGAGGATTTGTCGAACTTCATAGGTGCCTCACCCAAACTTGATGCCAAATGGATGATGCATCACCACGATGACCTATCGATGCTCATGGTTGCGCCTCATGGTTGCGCCGGCCGGTGAAGCTGATCGATTTTCAATGAAAACAAGTTGTCTTCCATCGCTTTTTGCTTGTTACGCACAGAGATGATATCCTTCGCCGCTCACCTTGGTTGCATTGGAGATGCAGCTTGTATTTCACGTTGGTGCAATTTTATCACACAATTGGCTATGAACCAAATGTTTCTCAAGAAGGATCGACGCTGGTACTAAGAGCATAAGTTTTGTATTGATTTCTAAGCCTTCTCACAACTTTGTCTACAGCTCCTCTATAATTTTATTTGTCCAGCTATTAACTTTGATTTAAAAATGGTGTGGACTAATAACCTGATGGACGAGTAGCCTCCATTTTTATTTACTCAAGATATTAGATTTGATCAAGTCAAACTTTGTAATACTCTCATACCTTTTCGATAATTGAAATTAAAATTTTTAATTGTACACACTCTCACACGCTTCCGATAATTTGGCGATGTGTGGTTGTTCACTTAAGGGAGGGTAGTGTACCACACGTGAAGGACAGAAGTGCGTACTCAGACGCTGTATGTGATTGTTAGTTCATCGAAGTAGTACTAGTTTTCTTCATTGTACATTAAATAAAGAGTTTCGCTTTCAGACTTACACAATTTAAAACGATTGTTATGGAGAGAATAAGAAAACCACTCCACTATATATTAGTCGATACAAGAGAGTACTATATGGACGCAGCTTCATTATTTAGTGCACTGCTTTTGGGTTTATGACATGTGGGCCCAAATGTGGCTGGCTCACCGCCATACAACCAAAAGCAAAAAGTGAAGGCACAGAGCTTAGTCCGTACTACAGTAGTATATATATATATATAAGTTGGAGCCTTAGTGCTTGTTCGCCAGGGTTTGCACTCTCCACACTCTCCCCAAGACTACATATATGTATACACGCTGGAGGCTCAAGTTCATTTGCTAGGGTTTGCTATATTCACAGCCTCTCACCCTCTTCACCAGATATAAACAAGACTGGTTGGCCTTGTCTCTTTCTCCCCTCACACCGGGTGAAGGAGGCGCCCATATCCCGTCAGACCGAAGGGGAGGAGGTGCAGCGTTCACTTATCGCTTCAAGTAGGGAGGCAATCCACCGCCGGTGCGCTGCCTTCTTTCACCCAGCGCTTTATGGATGGCCACTGCCCTTCTTCTCGCTGCAGACGTAGTATGGGCAGATCCGCCTCCGCAAGATGCCTTGCCACATCCCGATTTACCCTAAGGTATAAGTTTTTGAAACCGCTGCTGTTTAGCTGCATGTGGATCTTTTTCGATCTGTAGTCGAATCTAGGTCTTGGTTCAAAGAGGAAAGAAGGGTGCGGTGGGCTGGAGCAAGAATCTAGGACATGGTTCAATGAGGAAAGGAGGGGCGGAAAGTAGTATAGACTGGCTATCCAGCCGCTTTGTAGGTCGGAAAGGGAAAAAGGGGGTAACCCATTACACACATCTGTAAGGAACCGATCTCTTTGTTGAAAAGGGAAAGAAACTGGGGGGTCGGGTAGTTTGTGCAGGACTAGATTTGCTGCCTTCACATAGGACAAAGGTTCAAAGAGAACAAATATGGTACCAACGCATATATGCTGCTTGGCTACATACTCTACATCACCCATTTATACGTGTGGACGCACATGGTGCTGGCATGTCCCATACAGCTATTTGGCTGTTGTTAATCTAAGAATGCCGCCGAAAAATTGAAGCAATGCCACAGTTAAAAGTAAATTACATTTTTTGACGAATGTTGTTTCAAGAGAATGTCTCTGTTAATATGAATCAATGCAACCGTTTTAGAAATGCTACTATCCTACTTTGTTTTCCATCCAAGATAAGTTAGATGCTTCTTTCACACCGCTTGTTTCATCCTCCTTTATCGGCAAGTAATTGTTTTTTTTTGCCTCTCGTTAAAACAGGGTATCAATTCAACTTGTTGCTATTGTGACATTTTGCTTCGCTACTCAAACACTTATGTTTTAAGAGTGTTTTGTGCAGTTCAACTTGAATGTCACATCGGTGACTTTGCTTAATTTTGTGGAATCGCACAAAAGGAGATCAAGATTTGTTTCAGCCTTCGTGGCGAAGTTGTTTCAAATCTTGGTCTCATCCACATGATGTGCAGTGTGCTTTGAGATGTTGTGCTACTTGTTTTGGTACTTTTTAAATAAATGTTGAATTGAAGCTATTGTATTGTCAGTTTTTCCCATTAAGTAGTGAACAAAAATGGGACCAACCTGCATGATGCTTGTTGCTTTGTTACAACAAATTCAGCATCACCCCTTTATAAGCCAAGAATTGATGCCACTCTCGTAATTAACTACTGAATCTTATTTCAAAACTGCAACACTTGTTAGGGATTGGCGGGATTACCATTTTTGTGGCCGCATGTTTCATCCTCCTTAATTAGCCAATAATTGATTCCTTTTTTGCCTCTATTTAAACAGGGATATCTATTCAACTTGTTGCTATTGCGACATTTTGCTTCGCTACGCGAAACACTTTGCTTGATTTCAATGCAACTGAACAAAAAGAGATTGGATTTCCTATTCGTGTTGGCAGATTCGTATTTTGTCTTGTCCGTCTCATGAAAGGTCAGTACATGCCTTCATCCACATGATTGTGCAGTGTGCTTTGAGATGTTGTGCTACTTGTATTGGTACTGTTCTAAATAAATGTTGAATTGAAGCTATTGTATTGCTGTCTTTTCCCATTAAGTAGTGAACAAAAATGGGACCAACCCAGACATGATGCTTGTTGTTTTGTTGCAACAAACTCTGCATCACCCCTTTATAAGTAGATGGAAGCACATACCGTTGTTGCGCCCACTCTCCCGAACTGCTTATGCTTTTCGTTAATCTAATGTCACCGTAAAATTAAGCAATGCTTCTCTCGTAATTAATTAACTACTCAATCTTAGTTCAAAACTGCAACACTTGTTAGGAATGGTACTATCCTGCTTTGTAGTTCTTTCTACATGTTTAACCAAGGTATTGTTAAGATAATGTCTCTGTTAAAATGAATCAGTTGCATTGTTTTAGGAATGGTACTTTTCTGCTTTGTCATTTTTTATACATGTTGAAACAAGGCATTGTTAAGATAATGTCTCAGTCAATATGAATGAATCACATTGATGGAGAATTGCTACTCTCCTGCTTCGTTTCCCATTAAGATAAAGTAGATCAATAGATGCTTTTCTTCTGGGAGTACAAGTCATCAACCGTTATTTCTTAGTAATTGTTTCCATTATACCTATTGTTGCTTACAGGGATATCAAAATTAAAGCTCGGTTTTATTCCGACTTTGATTTTAGTTGAACTGCACAAAAGGAGCCAATGTGTCCAAGGCAAACCGCTGCATTATCGGGTCCAGCTTGGTCGCTCCACTTTGCTGAAAGAAGAAGCATCGCTTATGCTACATTATAGAAGGAATGACCGAGAAGCTTTACAGAGTATTATTAGACACCGTGACATGACTAGTCTCAGAGAGCATTGGCAATTTAACAACACGTGGAGTGCCCCGGGCAAAAGTGCCCAAACAAGTACAAGAAGCTACGACAGACTCCACGATCATAGGCATTACATATTTTGAATGGGAAAAGCTTGTCAAAGTTTAATCATTGATGTTAGCAAGAAGACGTTAGTTTAATATATTGGAATTGGAAAACCTTGTCAAAATTTGCTCATTGATGTTAGCCGTAAGACATTCATTTGATATTTTTGAGTGGGACGCCTTGCCGTGAGCAGCGCCGAAAGTGTTTTTTTCCTATTCATGCTCAGCTTTAGAAGTAAATAGTTACTTCACCGAGATATTCTTGTGTTAAGAGTTTGTTCTGAATATTGTCTATGTAATGCCAGGCCTTGTGTTTGATTGCAAAGTTGAGCTTGGAATGTTGTGGCATGCGGCATTACGAGCTGCTCACCGTGCCTCCTAAGAATAATGCTTCGTATTGTTTTGCATGTCGATCTAATGCCAGTGATTTGCTTGTTAAGAAGATCGTCCTCTTCTGTTGTTTTCGTGCTTAAGAAGTTCATCGTCTGATGTTTCATTCATAGCCTATACGACAAGTCGGGTAGGTTAGACGTGAAACCATATGATCTTCCGACCAACTCATGATACTAGGCCGTGATCGGATCATCGTTTTCCAACCAAAACCGCTTGTAAAACTGACACTTGTAAATAAAAGCAGATGGTCTCGGGCGAAGGTGCTTGGTTGGTCGATTTCGACTAGTAAAATATCGGAAGTACTTCACACATGATAAAAACGCTGAACGACACTCGGACGATTGCTAATCCAGCAGCTAGCTGATGTTTCAGCCTTGCCCATGGATGGCATGATACGCACGCCGCGGCATGTATCGCCCGTAACGCCGCCCATATAGCGTTGCTCGTAAAATATACACCGTCTCTCAAATTACACGTAATCCGCTGGTTTTACTTACGCACCTAGGGCCCCGCCATTACGGCTGTATTTTGTGCGTTGTTTCGGCGACGAGTAAATTACACTTGTATGTTAATACAGGTTTGAAATAAACCGAGCTCCCAAGCGCCGCCTTACCGCTTCATGCCGCCTCGCCAAGGTGCTCATAGGTGTCCGGCGATCCCGGCTTCAATGAGTAGCGGCCGCCAGATCAAACCATCCGTAGGGCCGCGAGGCCCTCTCGTTATCCTTCGAAGTTGTTGCGTCGCCGTGGCGCCGAGCATTGTTAACATCACAACTAACATGAGAATTCGTGAGATGACTTTATTTTGACTGGATGACACTAGGGACCCACTAGGGCCATAGCCATACGTACGCAAGTGCCTCCTTATTATGTACAACTATAGTTTTTTGCTTTCTCCTGGTTTCCTGACATCACAGTCCCACACCATTGTCAATCTATGTAGTCAATATAATTGAAAGAATTGCATAAGGTGCGGCCGACAGCTGGGACCAAGCAGCTCGAGCAGTATTTGTGTTTTTGAGGCGTGAGCACTGCAGAGTTTTTCTTGGCGATGATTTCGTTGTTGTTCAGAGGAGAGCAGGGTATTAATCAAGGGTTGTGGTCTGCCTAGCCTGTGCCGATATCCAGCCCGATACTAATTTTTTCAAGATGAAAATGGCTAGCCCAGCTATACGCTTTTTTGAGGAATACCTGTGCAAGGTCAACTTGTTATTCTCCTCTCACTGGCTGCAAATCTTTCCTAGGAGGGATGCATTAGGTTTAACAGAAAATGGGCTTTAAAAATAATAAATGGGATGTAATTATAAAAATGGGCAAGAATTATTAACAAATGCACCAAACATGAAATTAGTTTATAAAATATTATTTATGGATTTTGAAAATCTTGAATTTTCATTGTTATGCAAAGTAATGTTTCGTTGGATTTTTACGTAATACAAATTTATATTTAATCTGACTAGAAATTTCGGATAAAATATTTTGATCCCATCAAAATGTGGGAAATTTTATTGAATTCTGTCTTCAATGGTTGGTTGAAATTATTAATCGTTGTCCTAGCTAGAAAATGGGCTGTACTTTTCACAAACTATAAATGGGTTGTTGTAAATTCCATTAGAATTCAAAAATGAGTTGTACATTCTTACAAAACGCAAATGGGCTATAAGTTCTCTGCCACACACTTGTGGGGCTACTAAGGACACGCCCCTAAAAAAATAAGTTGACGCAGATGCAAGGCTTTGTCAACTTATTATAGTCAACACACGGTTCTAGTAAGAAAGGGTCGTTGGATGTCTATCCAACGGATGTCGTGCTTCTTCTTCAATCTCGGATATTCTTAGCTTCGCCACCCAAAAATGATTCCTCCCCTAACATCCGGGCGCACCATTTCGAGGTCGACATGTGGGCCTACTAAGTTGGAGCGCATCAAGGGCTTTGTCAACTTAGTCGATTAAACGATTCTAGCTTCAAGGATCGTGACGATGTCCATCCAACGGTCAGAAGTGCTTCATCAACCTCTCGTCTTCTTGCTCTAGCCACCCAAAGCAAGCGCCGATCGTGTCACCGCTTCCTACCTCCCGGGTCGGTCAGTGCTTCATGGAGGCCTCACCGCCCCCATACTACTCCCACCGCTGCCGTGCCATCCCTCCAATCACCCACACCCCCGTTATTCTCAAGGGCGACGACAGCCTCACACCGCAGCCAACCAAGGAACCTCAGATTCTTTCCGCTGATTTCCACTGCTGAAGTTTTCCTCGCTTCCGGCTATCCCTTCCTAGGCTCGCCGCCCACCGCCTCGTGTTTCTCGGCGCAAGCGTGGTCAACTAATCGACTTCCATCTAAGAGTATCAGACGTGGAGAGGCTAACAGCTGGGTCCATGGCGGCCGCAAGGAAGTGCCTCCTTATTACGCAAAAATAATTATTCCTCCACTCGACAAGAGGGCCCCACCAGACGGGCCACCTTATTTCGTGAAAAATGTTTCCCTAACTACTGGGACCCACCGGACGGGCCACCAGATTTCGGAAAAAAGTTTCCATCGTCACTGCACTCCACCGAAGTGGCCCTTATTACGCACAAAAATGAATACCCCTCGCTAGCTGGGACCCACCTTGGTGGAGGCTGACTTAGGGCCTACTAAGTTGACGGGACGGAGGGCTTTGTCAACTTAGTCAATATGAACAATTCTAGCTCTAGTGACCGTGACGTCGTCCATCCAACGGTCAGAGTGCTTCTTCAACCTCTGTCTTCTTGCTCCACCGCCCAAAGCAGCGCGGTCATGTCGCCGCTTCCGCCTCCCATGGTCGGTTGTGCTATCATGGAGGCCTCATCGCCTTTACTACTCCCACCGCACCAGTTCTCAAGGGCGACGGCAGAAATTAACGAGTGAACCTCATACTCCACTCAAGGGCATCCATCGCCGCTTTTCACCGACCGCCGCCCCTTCCTAGGCCTCGCCGCCGTTCACCGCCTCTAGTGCTCTCGCACGGCATGGTCAACGAGTCAAGGAACGATTTCCATCGGACGTGGATCAGACGCGGAGAGGTCGATACCGGGTCCACGGCCGCAGAAGGAAGTGCCTCCTTATTACGCTGAAAATAATGATTCCTCCACCGATAGCAGGGACCCACCGGACGGGCCACCGATTTCATGAAAAACATTTCTCGATCGCCGGGACCCACTAGCTACATCTTCGTATGCAAGGAAGTGCGCCCGCAAAAACGACGCCCGATCGCTGACCCACCACCACATCTTCGCACGCAAGGAAGTGCGTCTGGCAAAAAACATTCGCCGATCGCCGGGACCCACCAGCTACATCTTCGCAGTAAGGAAGTGCCCGATACCGGTGCCAACCTCGGTCAAGCGCACGAAGCGTTGTCATTCTCGTCGCGAACGTACATACATATATATCGGTCGATAGAGGCGCACGGTCGTAGTAGAGGCGCCAGACGCGTCGTAGTAGAGGCGCACATGTAGAATGTACACGCACGCATAACAGCCAGCAGCAAGAAAGAAAATACGCCAGGCTCGTGGTACATGGCTGGGTCGGAACGGAGAAATAGCATCGCCGCCGTGTTCATGGGGAGGCAACAGATGCGCCGTGGTTCATGGGGAGGCAACGGAATGCGCCGTGTTCATCGGGAGGCAACGAACGCTGTGGAGCCAACCGCTGGGTCGAATAGAATGTGTGGTCGTGTTCATCGGGAGGGCTTGGATGGAACAGGCGATGGAAACGAGGCCTGGCATACCGCAGAACGGAGGAAAGGGCCTTGTGTTCGACCGGCCACGTTCAAAACGAGATCCTGTTCACCGGGAGGGGTGTGGCGTACCGTAAAACGGAGGAAATGGACCTCCTATGGTCGAAACGGGGGTCCTGTTGATCAGGCGGGGTGTGGCGTACCGCAAAACAGAGGAAACAGACCTCCTACGGTCGAAACAGGGGTCCTGTTGATCGGGAGGGTGTGGCGTACCGCAAAACGGACGAAACGGACCTCCTACGGTCGTAAACGGGGTCCCGCTGATCGGGAGGGTGTGGCGCATCGCAAAATGGACGAAAGGGACTTGTGTTGGAGCGCCACGGCCAAAACGGGGTCCTGTTCATCGAGAGGGTGTGGCGATCACAAAAACAGACTCCACGGATATTGTTCATCTCCACCGCCGACCTCCTCCAGCCTCCACGGCCAACGCCGACCTCCTCCAGCCTCCACGGCCTCGCTCATCCAGCCTCCACCGCCGCTACTCCACCGCCATCGCTCAACCACCCTCCACCGCTTCATCGCTCATCCAGCCTCCACACCACGGGCCTCGCTTTCCAGAGGCAACGCCACCGCCACTATTCATCCAACCCTCCCCGCAACGCCATCGCTCATCCAATCGACGGCTTCACCAAGAGAGAGCGGCGAATCGCCGATCAGTTCAATTAATAGCCATCGATCGATTGCTCGGGTTCAGTAACACGTAGCCTGCAGTGGAATCGCCGTTCGCTTTGAGCCCAATGCCTCACTGGTTCAAGGCGAGCCAACGCCAGACACATGCACGTGACGCACGAGAGAACGCGCGATCGCCGCCCCGACCTCCCACCGATCCGGAACTCCCCGAAATTTTCCTCGCCTCGCCAGGCCACGGTGTTTTCCGCCATGGACGGCCCAAAGAATGTCATGCACCGCTCTCGCCCGCCTGTGACGAAAAAGCCCATTTTCTCATCATGATTTTTGTCATAGAAGTAGGAGCCCACCACATCTATGATGATACCGGTTTTGTCACAATTATCGCCATAGAAATGTCATATGTATGATAGAAAAAATTGCTCGACCCAAAATGTCACGGATGTGTCTTTTTTTGTAGTGTTCATCGCCAACTTCTGTGGCACTCGTGATCGCTTCCTACCAAGTGACTCACACAAGATCAAGCAACAACCTGGGAGACCCTACAGTAAATACATCCAATGGCTCAACAATCACGCCCAGATCCCCAAGGTGACAGACGATGCCATCATCTCGGCGTTCTCTGATGGCGTCCGTGACGTCAAGATGAAGGAGGAGCTCGCCATCCACGAGGAGTTGTGCACATCCCTAGAGCTATTCAACCTGGTGACCAAGTGCGCAAGAGCTGAGGAAGGACGCCTCTCCCTCCTCAAGCTTCCAGCCGCAGACCCAGAAGAAAAGAAGGCCAAGGAAAAGGACATGAAGCTCAAAGGAGCCGCTGTGTTGTGGCGTAACCAGACACGGCGCCGGCAGGACCAGCCGAGTCATCCAAGGGCATCTCGACTGCTCGCGCCTTACCACAACCTCCACACCCACAACACCAACAAATGCCAAGAGATCAGGCTGCTCGAGAGGATCGCGGTCGACGCCTGAAGAACGACCGGGCTACTACCAAGGAGGAGGACGAGGTGGAGAACGATGGATGACCGTGGCCTCGCCAGAGTGGCGTGACCGACTCATGAGGATCGCTATGTGACCAGCCTCGCGAGGGTGCCTGGAGGGATCATCCTCGCGAGGACTGACCGCAGAGCAACGCAGGCCTTCCTTCTCTGCCGCCACCGCCGAGAAGGAATGACGACCATCATCAAGATGAAGGGGCTGGGGGCTTCCAGGAACCACGTGCTATCGCTTGCATCTTGGGCGGAGCTCAGGCCCCAGCCTCTCAACGCATCTTCAAGTAGTTTTCTCACGAGGTGAACACAGTCCTCCCCAAGCTCAAGGCCACGCACCCACGCAGGTGGTCCAAGTGCGCCATCACCTTCAGCTCAGCAGATCAACTCAAGTGCGCGGCTACTGGTAGCGTCCTCCCGATGCTTTGTTCTCCAGTCATCAACGACGTGCAAGTCACCAGGACCCTCACCGATGGCGGTGCAGGGCTTAACATCTTGTCCGTCGAGATGTTCGACAACCTTCAAGTGCCACATGATCAGCTCCAGCCTAGCAAGCCTTTCTCAGGAGTCACCGATGGTTCCACCACCCCGATAGGGCAGGTCCGCCTCCCTGTCACCTTCGGCAAGCACAACAACTACCGCACCAAGCTCATCGACTTTGATGTCGCCCACATCCACCTGCCGTACAATGCCATCCTCGTGTATCCAGCCCTGGCCAAGTTCATGGCGGTAACCCACCATGGCTACAGTGTCCTCAAGATGCCAGGAAGCAGCAGGATCATCGCGGTCCCCTGCAAAGAAAGAGATGCGGTGTGCTCCCTCGAGCGCGCTTTCCAAGCTGCATCAATCGAGGACCCAGACAACAAGGGCGAGAACCCTCCCGAGGCAGCCCCTAAAGAAGACACCGCTCAGCTCAAGGCCTCGGGGGGTTGGCTTCTCAGGAGGTGTTGCGTCAGGATCGGCGCTCGTGCAAGGGGTGCCTCCTTCCATCACATAGGAAGGCACGCCCAGCGCCCTCCTCGGGCAAGGCTCGGGGGCTCTCTTCTAGAGGGCCTCAGACTTTGCTAACATCACGAGGGAGGCACTCGGGCACCACTTGGAGGCGTGCTTCACGGCACGTTTCCCTCAGGATGTCTCAGGGCGTGGAAAGCCCAACGTTCAGGAGTTCATCACCAAGATCACTCAGGAGCTTCAAGAAGAAAGAGCCATGCGCGGCAACCACGCGGTGCTAGCGGATATGGAGATGGTACTCGAGGAGACACCAGGACCCGCAGGGCCTCCCGAGGCTCAGGGCTCCAGCGGCTTGTGAGGGTCGGCCTCTTCACCGCACATCTTCAGCTGCCCCAACACCCCCTCTACAGTGGTACCAGGTGACATCTTCCAAGTTCATTTCAGCTTGAGCGCCTCGTGGCTGCATCATTCCTGTGCCGTGGGGTCCGCCCTCATGCATGTATATTTTTCTTATGTATTCGGTTTACCTTGCCGAGGGCGCCTCGACCAAGCCACTGGCCCGACCCGTGGCATGTATCCATTCTGGTTTACCTGTTGATCTCAGGTTTCATGCCTAACCTACCTGTGATTATCGCCTGTTCGGTTGGCATCTACCATGGGAGTTGCTCACGCTGGCACGGCGCTTGTGCATGGGTCCGTCCCTGCAACGTCGACAAATCTGAGTGGTCGAGCTTATTCTGCTGGGCAGCCCTCAAGACAAGGCCACCTCACCAGGCCCTCAGGGCCCTCACCCCTCTCTCTCGGAGCAGCCAATGGCCGGCCGACAATCGTAATGGCAACCCGTGTTTCTCTTGTGTTGATCTATAGGAACCTCCTAAGGATTTCAGCGGATGGCAACACGAGCTCCCTCTCTCTTTTCCATGTGATCCCTTTGGCGCATTAGGGGCTCCTCGAGCATCGCGATCAGAGCTTCCATCGGGCTCTCCAAATTTCACCCTTGGCCTTGACCACGGCATCATGACCTGGCATACCAGCGGCGGCTGAGCTCGCTCGAGGGCCGGGACCTGAAGACGTAGAGCACAACAAAGGAGAGTGTGGGGAAGAAAGGGAAAGCTCGCGAAGGCCTAACTTAGCTGTGCCACAGCTGCCGACGCTCTAGTCTAGCGCAACACAAGGGAGCGACTCCATATTACCAAGATAAGTTTCACGCCTGGGACAGCTAATCATTGCAATGCGAAATCTTCACTTGTCATGCGTTCTGCGACGGCAACGTTGCCTTCCTTTCTCACCTCTTGATGATTGCTTGCATGCTAAAGGGGACCTCCCGAGCATCGCTACCGGGCTCTTATCGACCTTGGGCCGCTCACCTCCTGGCCTTGACCACGACATCGCGACCTGGCATACCAGCGATGGCTGCAGCCTGCCTGGGGACCAGGGCCTGTCAGCGTAGAGCGCTAAACCTTCAGGAGGTTAGAAAGGAGGAACCAAGCCGGGATAGGACAAGCATTCACACAGTTTCATAATAAGGATCACATCAGCAAAATACATCGCGGACCCTTTACATGCCTCCACGGGGTGTTTTCTCGATTCCTCGCATGGAACAAAAGACGAGAATCCTAAGGAGCCCTAACTACCCGCACCTCCATGGTCGACGCCATCATCAACAGTGGGCCATGAGAGGCCAGCGCCAACCCCATCCAGATCAGCTGCGGCGACGGCCTGATGCAGCCACCTTGCTCCAGCACGGCGCGAGCTCAGGCACGAGTTGCTGCCGCCGCCTCCGACTCACGAAGAGCTCAAGAGTCGCTGACTCCCAAGCATCGCTGCTGCCGCCAAGGAGCCGCTCGAAGCGAACGCAGCCCAGCCCCGCCACGCCGATGTCTTGACTTCCTCCTCCGGGCAGATTCCAGCGGCGGTCTTCGCCGTCAAGACTTTGAAGGTCAACAAGGAGGCGCCACAGATTCAAAATGAATCACGAGGGTGCCCCCGCTCAGCAGACCCAATGACCTTGCTCCCACCTGGTCATGAAGACCTTGCCCGGCAATGACTTCAACCTCCACTGTCGCCGGAGCCCGCAGCAATGGGCGTGCCGCAGCCAAAGCTCAAGAGGCCCTCGACAAGATCTCGGCGGCGAAGAACGGCGGGAAGCGAATCCAGAGCTCGAGGCATCGCTGCAGCAGCACAAGCTCATGAGAGAATCCGCGCGGACTCCAGAGCGACGGCGCAAGGCCGCCATGGCTCGCCGACCCTGCCGCAAGGGCGCTGGCAGATCGCCGCCATCCTTTCTCCCGAGGCCTCGCTTGGGCGCCCAGGTAGCGGGAACCTGGAGGTGGCCGCCGCACTAAAGGCCTCATCATCTCCGCCTGCAACCTGCCACAAGGGCGGCTTGAACCGGTTGTTCTTCAAGGGAGCGGATCAGTCCCTCCCGGGAGCTTTCTCTCTTCGGCCGAGAATTGCAAATCGTGCCATGGGCGCCAAGAATGGAGATGGAGCAAGGGAGAAGAAGCAGCGGAGCAGAAGAGATGGGCAATAGGGCGCCGCCTCCTTATTTATAGTCCTGTGGAGGCCAACCGTCGACTTCCACGATCGCAGGTAATGATGACTCTTTTTGCATGCAGCAGGGACTCGTCAAATCAGGCAGTTGTCGAGGCAGCATGGGGAAGAGGAGATGCCCACGTCCAATCAGTCACCACACGTCAACCAAGGCCGCAGGCTGTTGGGGCCCAAAGACTAAGACTTGCCCTTTGGCTTGCTGTTAAGCCAAGTCCGAGCACGCCTTTGGGCCCGGGGCTACTGTCATGCTCGGGAATGGGGTCCCCAGACTTGCTCGCTCATGCCCGCCAGATGGCTTCAATCGGTGGCCCAAGACGCCCATCTTCATCAACCAGACACTTCAAGACCTCACGAGGGCCCAAGCCTCGGGGCGGATTTACACAATGCCTCCTCAGAGTGGCCTCACCAGCAGGCTCATGAGGAGGCGGAGAGATCAAGGCATGGGGTACCTCGCGAGGTTCCCGTGACGCAAGCCATGACGATCAAGACCAGGCAGGCGCCAGCCCGTGCAGTGTCCTCGTTTCCTCTTTGGTGCAAAGGGGGCAAGCGCAGGCGCGGAGTACCGAGGCATCAGGCAAAGGTCTCTATATCGGTGCAACAAGACCAAGACCAGCAGGACGGCAAGATGGAGGTCACCATGGAGCCCAAGACGGCGTCATCATCGGCACCTTTGGCAGGCAAAGACCACCTTTAGTCAGGATAGCTTGTGTCGGTGTCAAACCGCGGATCTCGGTAGGGGTCCCAATCAAGGCCAAGGCTGATGGTAACAGAAGTAAGGGACATAGATGTTTACCTGTGTTCGCCCTCTCGATGGAGGTAAAACCCTACTTCTCGCTTGATTAATATTGAAGATATGGGTGGTACAAGAGTAGATCTACCACGAGATCATAGAGGCTAAACCCTAAGAGCTAGCCTATGATGGTATGATTGTAATTGTGATCGGCCTTCTAAGGACCAACCTTTCCGGTTTATATAGACACTGGAGAGGGCTAGGGTTTACATGGAGTTAGTTATAAGGAAGGAAATATAATATCCGGATCGCCAAGCTTGTCTTCCACGCAAAGGAGAGTCCCATCCGGACAGGGGCCAAAGTCTTGAGTCTTGTATCATCACGCTCAATAGTTCAGACAAGCAGTAATCGTCCTGCTGTCCGTGATACCTCTAATCCAGACTCCTCAAGAGCTCCTCGAACTAGGCTTCAATGACGATGAGTCCGGCGCGCAGTCTTGTCTTCGGCATTGCAAGGCGGGTTCCTTCTCTGAATACTCCAAAGTGGTTATCGAACATGTAGACCGTGTCCGGATCCACAAGATGGTCTTCACGTATCATAGCATAAATCCGATCCGCTGGCAATCCTCGTACATCGTGTCCTTGTATCGTGGCCTGGTCCAACGTGAACCGGTTTCGAGGCGGTTTTATTGGCACGTCCCGTCGAGGCAGAGATCCTATTCCTCTTATTACGGGATTTTCCATTAATATGGGCGTGCGTGACCCCACGACGGCCGTTGGTATAAATCCGTGTGTTTTTAGATAATCCTCAAACGGTCACACCGAGGACTCTTGATATTCACCTTCTTTATGAAGGGGTCGAGGCCTGTGCCTCTCTTCCACCTTCCTCGCGCTTCTCTCGCACCTTGAGTTCTAACACCAAACCTAAGCTCCAACACCCCAGATCCTCCAATATGTCCGGATTCGACCTCAAGGCCGCAGGTGGCCTCTCGATTCAAAAGGAAGACATAGCGGCTTAGGGAGGTCGGATACCGATCACGACATCCAGCACAGCTTCCTCGCCGAGGGCAGGTCATCCCTACACCGGAGCCCAATGAGTGTGTCGTGGTTTGTCCCTCACTTCCTCCGCTGCTTGGGCTTCACCTCGATCCCTTTGTGAGGGGGCTCATGTTCTACTATGGGTTGATTTTCACGATCTGCCCAGCATGCTATCCTCCATATCTCGTTGTTCATTATCGCAGCGAGGTTTTTCCCACGCCACCCCACACTTCGCTTATGGCTTAAGACCTTCAATGTGAAGCCAAAGATGATCAAGGGGCTATATGTGGAGTGCGGAGGTGCCGAATAAGCAGGAACACCGATGCCCCATGGCCGAGGGTTCTTTCCCAAGTATCCGGCGTATGGCAACGGAGGTGGTTTTATGTCACGGCCCTAGAGGCACAAAGTGGGTGGCTGCCCCGAAGTTCCCGCTGGGCCCTCCGTCACAACTAGCGCCTTGGACCGACGAGGACGGAATTGGGACTACCGGGCGATGTACCAAGATTGCAGAGCCGATTCGAGAGCTTCTTGAGAGGGACATTAACCTTGTCAAAGATAATGCAAGTGATGTTAATCCGACGGATGTTGCTGCGTTAATGCCGCCTCTCCGATGTGGGAGTTCAATCCAGAGGGTTCACGGACTGTTAAACACTTCTTCGGCTTAAAGCTTGAAGGGGTGTGCAAATTATTCTTCAGACCAAAAGTAGAGTGTCCGGACACCACTGAGGACGCGGGCCTAAGCTGAAACCGCCTAGATACCCAAATAAGTAACCTTGATATCGGACGCCTTGTTTTGCATTTGTCATAATTGTTTATTCTGAAAATCATCCGTGGCCAGGAATGGCTCAGCAAGGCGGAGAGAATAAGGTGTCCGGCGCCATTTCTTGAAGGCTCGCCTGGTCCTACCATGGCCAAGATGCTTGACCGGGTACTCAGCAGAATGCCCTCGGGGAAAGACAAGGGGAAGAACGAAGAAACCGAACTCCACACGCCACGATCCCAACTGGGAATTGTTACCTCCCCAAGGAGGATAATCGAAGGGAGGCTAAGGCCTCCTCTTTGCGGAAGAAGAGGGTCATTCAAGACTTGGAGATGGAGATGCCCAAGCAAGGGAAGAAGGTATCACCGAGGGCTCGGCCGACGGGCATCCTCACCGCTGCTATGCCCGCCAACGGCCAGCCCTCCACTAAGCTGTAAGTCAATCGTTAATTCAAGGTACTGCTGGCTTCCTAGATCAAGAATTAGGATTCGCCTTTTGCAGTCCGGCAAGCAGCTCTTCTCAACAGAGTTCGTCTTCGGGGGATCTTCCTCCGGAGATGATGGAGAGCGAGACCCCACCTATCTCTCTGGCTCATGAAGCGGGCGACACCGAGGTGTCGTCACGAAGGAGTCCGGATCTGCCAAAGTCGAAAGCCAATGCGTCAGCCGCCCTGAGCCCGGAGTGTTTGGCTCCCACGAGGGGCAATGGGAAGGGTCCCAAGATAGCTTCAATGTCCGCCGACGCATCGACGGGCTTATCGGAGCGAAGCTGCATCTTCGAGGAGCACCGCTCATTAACAAGCACGGTGCTCAAGAAGATTTCATCCACTACAAGCGGTTTGAATGAAGCATTCACAAGCCTGCTCAGAGGCTTTGAGGTATGTAGTGAAGAATACACCATTTTATGGTTGAGAGGCACGCACTAGGTGTGCTCCATATAGATAGTAGCCCCTGAGACTCTGGTTGCCCGCCCTAGGCAGAAAATAGGGGATCATAAACCAATGATTGCTTCGTAAATACGTGCAGGTAACTGTGGGTCCAGCCACCGACCAGTCCGTTGAAGTTGCCGGAATAATGAGGCAGATTTGATCGATTGATGCCGATATCACGCTGGTGAATGAGTGGCTGGACAAATCACAAGGTGTGTGTCCTGCCTTCCTTTGTATAGGAAAATATGAAGGTGGCATGATATTAATGTAATATGTTTGGACAACAGATGGTGCTTGAGGGAGTCCTGGACTAGGGGGTGTCCGGATAGCCGAACTATCATCTTTGGCCGGACTCCTATACTATGAAGATACAAGATTGAAGAATTCGTCCCGTGTCCGGATGGGACTTTCCTTGGTGTGGAAGGCAAGCTTGGCGATACGGATATGTAGATCTCCTACCATTGTAACCGACTCTGTGTAACCCTAGCCCTCTCCGTGTCTATATAAACCGGAGGGTTTTAGTCCACGTGATCTAACAACAATCATACCATAGGCTAGCTTCTAGGGTTTAGCCTCTTTGATCTCGTGGTAGATCTACTCTTGTACTACCCATATCATCAATATTAATCAAGCAGAGTAGGGTTTTACCTCCACCGAGAGGGCCCGAACCTGGGTAAAACATCGTGTCCCTTGTCTCCTCGTTACCATCCGCCTAGATGCATAGTTCGGGACCCCTAACCGAGATCCGCCGTTTTGACACCGACATTGGTGCTTTCATTGAGACTTCCCCGTGCTATCGCCATCAGAAGGATGCCTCGTCCCGCCTTTTAAGGACGACATCATGTTATAGGAGCTGGCCATTGGCCAAACTCTCCGCTAGGCGGTTTTCTTATGACCACTGCTCGTCACGCCGCTACCGACGATGACTTCTCGTCATCAAAAGCAATCTTTACGCCAACTCGAACTCGCTGAGCAGATAGATCCGATGTAGCTCTCCTCCTTAAACGAGCTCTTGATCGCATCGTCGCTCGGGAGTCGCTAGAGACTACGATCGATTGGGCCTAAACCGATCCGAGAGATCAACTTCCCTGTGCCACCCACCACGTTGCTGTGGTGGAGGAACAAGACAACAATTCTTCTTCAATATTAAGGACTAGTTATGTCCGATTCCCGACCCTCCATGCCGGATTCCCGCGGAGGTACGGACGCCGATCAAGTCCTCGAACCTAAAGTCAGCAATGGCTGGATTCATTGACAATATCCAAAACCCAAGCTTCCAAGTTCGAAACTTTTCGCCCTTGAGTCTTAGATTGACGGGTTTTGAATTTAATTCCACCCGCCCACCCAAACATAAGCGATCTATCCCGAATCCGCAAGAGCACGCTGAAACAAGACACCATTATCGGGCCGATTCTCCCGGTTATGGACAGGATAAAGGATCGCCACGAGGAAGACGCACTTCACTTTTCTGCAATAATTGCACGTATAAGGAATCCTAAACGCCATAAGTCGTCGTGGAAATTACACGCTTGTCGATTTACGCCCATAGTACGAAAGTATCGTATGGCGGAGAGCGCCTCGAAAACCAAACCAAATTTTGGGATAATCCGCCCCAATACAAACCTAGTCCGAAATAAAAGGGTGCATCATCGCCATGCACCGGTTAAATACCAAAAGCAAAAACCCTAAAGGGCATGGAACCGCATCGAGGGATGGCTCAATGGACCCCGCAAAATTCATAGTACATGAGGGCGCCACTCCAACTCATAGCCTTCGAGCATGTTGGATACTACGGCAGGTGGCCAAAAGTGGCGAAGAGCTTCTAGCTCCAGAGAACCAGCCCAGCAATACCAGTACGGTATTAACCGTCTTCGAGACTTTCGCATCAAATAATATGTGGAAACGAACACTCCGCAGCCTTGCCGAAGTCTACCAAGTAGCAACAATAAATCCATGGAGTGACACGGCTATTACCATTAACGCTAGTGACGAACCTAAATTCCGAACAGCCCGAGCACCAGCCGCATTGGTCCTCAGTCCAATAGTGGACGGCTTTTGCCTTACTAAGGTACTCATGGACGGCGGCAGCGGATTAAACCTCATTTACGAGGAAACCCTTCAAATAATGGAAATAGACTGGAGCCACATTGAGCGAAGCAGCACAACCTTTAGAGGAATAATCCCTAGTCGGGAAGCATGCTGCACAGGAAAAATCACACCGATGTGGTGTTCGCTCACGGACAATTACAGTCCGAAGAGGTCACGCCCAAGTGGCCCTGCTCAGCAATGGATATCACGCTTTATTAGGGCAAGAGGCATTCACAATCTTTCGTGCTATACCCCATTACGGGTACATGAAGCTCAAAATGCTCGAGCCCAACGGAATCATCACTCTGCCGTTGATCCGACACAAAGACTACCAAAATAAGACAACAGACTAGCCCTAGAGGCACTACCCAAGCCCAAGTGGCCGAGGAACTCATCGCACCAGGCTCCACGATGAATGTGGACGATGTGATACTCGATAAGAGATCCAAGTCCACCTCTTTAAGCCAGCCGGACGAAATAGTCAAATTCCAAGTCCATCCAACGGATTCCTACAAAGACGGCATCCATTGGGGCACAATTAAACCCCGATGTAGACGCCAGACTACGAGAATTCCTACGGAAAATTGGGACATTTTTGCTCGCACCCTTCGTGACATGCCAAGAATCCCACGCCGGCTGGACGAGCACAGCCTAAATATCCTAAAAGGATTCAAGCCAGTCAAATAGGCTCTTCGGCGATTTTCCGAACCCAAGAGACAGGCAATGGGAGAGGATCTAGCCAAACTATTGGAGGCTGGATTCATCAGAGATATAAAACATCCGGACTGGCTAGCAAACCTGGTAATGGTACCAAAGAAGGACAAATCCCGCCACCAGGTGTCGATTTCAAGGACCTTAACAAGGCTTGCCTAAAGGATCCTTCCCTTCCCCGCATCGATCAAATTATCGACGCTATCAAGCAGGCACGATTCATTGTGCTTCCTCGACGATACTCCGCTACCACCAAATTAAGATGGCAGAGCTGCACTCAAGCCGCAACAAAGATTCATCACTCCATACGCCCATTCTGCTTAACACAATGCCCTTCGGCTCAAAACGCCAACAAGAACATATCACAAGATGATTCGTATATGTCCGCAAACCAGATCGGCAAAACAAAGGAGGCATACGAGATGATGTGGTCATCAAATCCAAGCATGTCAAAACTCTAGTAGACGACTTGAGGCTCACGCTCGACAATCTCCAACATACGACATTGCTCAACCGAAAATGCGCTTCGCGCATCACCGAAAGCTCTTGGGCTTCATTGTATCCGTAGAGGAATTGAATCAAACCCAGCCAAGATCCGAGCTCACACAATTGATATCCCAAAAGACCTCAAACAAATACAAAATTGATCGATGCATGGCGTCCCTAAGTCGCTATATCTCCCGCTTGGGAGAAAAGGCATTACCCTTTATCGCCTCCTTCGGCAATCAACACTTCGAGGGATTTGATGCGCCACGGCCGGACTCAAGAAATAAAAGCCATATTGGAAACAACCGTCCTAGCTCTGCCAAAGATGGGCGTAACCAATGCTATTATATATCGTGGCAACACATCAAGTTGTAAGCGCGTGCTCGCTGTCGAACGAGAAACGGATGGACACAAGTTCCCTTCAAAACCAGTTTACTACGTGTCCACCGCCCTAACTCCATGCAAGTCCCGATCTACATTATCAAAAGATAGGGTACGCGGTGTTCATGGTATCCCGAAGCCGCGACACTACTTTCAAGAGTGTTCGATAACAAGAGCCTCCAAGTACCTCTTAATGACATTATAAACAACCATGACGCGATCGTCGGATTGCAAATGGGCCATCGAGCTCCTCCCATTTGACATAACCTATAAACCACGGCGAGCTATCAAGTCGAAGTTTTGGCTGACTTCGTCGCGAATGGATCAAGTCGAACTCCCTAAAGAGTACGGCGATATTCCAATTGGATCATGCACTTCGACGGCTCCAAAATATTGGCCGTTCTGGGTCAAGGCCGTCCCCGACGCCCCCAACCGGAGACACAAACCAATACGTACTCCAAATAATGTACACGGACTCCAACAACGCAGCCGAATACGAGGCCCTTCTACATGGCCTCCGGATGGCGGTCTCCATGGGCATTAAATGCCTAGAGGTGTGCGGGGATTCGAACCTCGCGATATCCCAAATAAATGGAGACTTCGACGCCAAGGATTCGAAAATGGCAGCTTATCGTAACGCTGTCCTAAAAATGTCAGCTCGGTTTGAAGGGCTTGAATTTCACCATATAGCCCGATAATAACCAGCGGCGGACGATTGGCACGCATTGGCGCAAAGCGATGCCGCCCCTCCCAATATCTTCCTAGAGCGGCTGTTCGCCATCCGCATTATGGGAAGGGGATTCCGAAACAACAACCCGACCCAACCGCACCGCCCGACAATCGAACATTCTCGACACAATCAAGGCTCGCCAATGAAATAATACCTCAGCCCACACTAAATAATGGCAGTCATTGCCCTGCGGACTAAGCCATTCCTAGCCTACTTAACTAGGCAGAACTTCCCGAGGACCAAAACGAGGCCTCACCGATAGTACGGCAATGTAAAGCCTATAAGGTCCATGAGGGAGAGCTTTATAAGAAAAGCACAACCGAGTCCTTCAAAGGTGTATCTCCAAGAGGAAGGGCTAAATCTTCCGCTGAAATTCATGCCGACTTGGTGGGCACCACGCCGCAGCCCGGCCCTTGTAGGCAAGGCCTTCCGACAGATTTTATTGGCCGACGGCCCGGCAGATGCACAGACTTAGTCCAACGATGCGCCGTTGCCGCCTCTTGCTAATCAGCCACATGCCACCCACCGCCTCAAAACTATACCCATCACCGCCTTTCATGTCTGGGGCTTGACATGGTTGGACCCCTTAAAGGAGGAACCCACAAGCAAAAATACCTATTGGTCATGGTGGATAAATTCACCAAATGGATAGAGGCCAAGCCAGTTAAGATGGCCGAATCCGGACCCGTGATAGACCTCATATCAGGGGTAGTACACCATTACGGCGTCCCCCATAGCATCATCACTGATAACGGCACGAACTTCACGGCCGACGAGGTTAAACTCTAGTGCAAAAACATGGGCATCAAGCTCGACTACGCTTCACCTATCACTCAAACTCACGGTCAAGTCGAACGAGCAAATGGTCTAATCATGAGCGCATTAAACCCGCATTAGTGCGGTCCCTTAAGGAATCTAACACGACCGGTAGAGGAGCTCGACCAGATCGTGAGGGCTGCGGACCACGCCAATCGCACTACCGGATTCACACCATTTTTATGGTATACGGCGCAGAGGTAGTTTTGCCTCGCGACATAATTCATGACTCACCTCAGACGCATGTACAAAGAAAGAGAAGCCGAGCTGGATCGGCAGACAGTTTGATGCCTTAGAGGAGGAGCGCGATGTGGCAAAAGCTCGTCCAAGATTCTATCAATAGCAGGCTCAAGATATCAAAGGCAGAAGTACGGCCAAAACTTACAATGTTGGCGAACTAGTTCTACGCCGCCGGACAAGAAAAAGGACAAACTCAAGCCCAAATGGGAAGGTCCTTCATCATCGACTCAAGTCCCGACCGGGCGGCGCACTGCTCGCTAAACGCATCGGATAACCGACTCGAGCCGAACGCATGGAACGCAGCCCGCCTCCAAGATTCTACACCTAGCGCCGACTCTAAGTTCGCCTCCTTCCTCCATCTATATTTTATACTTTAACCGCCTTTTATTTCTCTCCTTCTCCTCCTTTTTCTCAAGCCATTGAAGGCTCGCTTATGATTGTTCACAAGACACTTGACGCTGCTATACGCTACCAAGATATTCGGGGCTTCTTTAATGTGCTTATTTATACGGGCTTTATGCCCAACACATGTGTCACACTTCCGCATGTACCTTTTATTCACCATTATATGCATCGACATGACTTAAGTTTTGGCCAAGCTGGGTTGCTCGCTCCTGCTTACCCCCACGCTCCCGATTGTTCGCTAGGTGGTAAAGGAGCACCTCTGTGATTGTTACCGCTGGGTCACCGGACGGTACCTCAGACCGGTGAAGCCGAAAGCTAGCGTCTTAAGGGAATATTCGTTGGTGAACTAAAAGACTAATTCTTACTTATTCATTTATTTGCCCCATGTTTTTCTCGCTTTTTTGCAGTCCGACATGCAATTTAGGGCATGCTTCCTGTGGAAAGGAACCCCTAACGAACTATTCTCCCCGAAGATGTTTCTACTAACCATGTAATATAACATAACTAGTTGGGCACTTGTCCGATAAAGCACTTATGACCCCTATGCCCGGTCTCCACGCATGCCCCGGTTCTTACATAACCGCGAGGGTATTCGCACACACCTGCATCGCCGGGTCCCGAGGTTGAAGCGAAAAGGTCTGCTACGACAAACGATCTACAATCCGCTAGAAGGCATTTTACATGTCATTTTACAGCCTCATTGAATACTTTATGCCAACTCTACTTGGCCGCACACTAAGCTCACAGGATCTCCTTCCCATCGGGCCCCACAGTGTCCGACTCGCCATGTGGTTTGGGTCACCTTGGTACCGCTGCCTTCACCATGGCCCAGCCTCCTCGGGCGCCTTGACGGCAGCCGATATCTTCCATAGCCGTAAGCGCCAGCTTCCCAAGCTTCTACAAGCTTCCAAGGCCTTCGGTAGGGAGATGGATGGCCACAAGGCTCGGGCACGCCTTCATCACCGCCAACTCGCTTCAGCAGCTTGTAGCAGCTCGAAGTAGGTCACCGTTGAACCGGCATTTCTCTACAAGGCGATTCGTGAGCATACCTACGTATATATTTCGTTAATCGACTTCCTCGCCAACTCTTCTTTTCAAAAGTTCGCCAAGCACTTACTATAAATGCCGTGATTTGTCACCGATCCTCCTTAATCGGAGTCGCATACCGGGCCTCGAACATCCTTCGCCTCACCCACCTGGGTGTTGGCATCTTGGAGATTATTTTTCTTGCCTCACCCTTGTAAGCACACTCTCGCCGCCTTTTAGCCGGCGCAGAGTCAGTCGCTCGTCCGTATCTAGTCCGCGCCATCTGCACTATTATTGTCGATTTATACACACGCCGATTTAGCAAATTACTTTCTTTGAAGCATATATTACCATAGGAGTCTCTATGGCTTCCCTGTCATGCTAGTGCGGCCTCAAGTTGGGCCTTGCACTCTTGAAGCTCCCGACAGTTGGGTATTCTTTTCTATAAGATCCTCGTGATAACAAATGATCCTTAAATCAGTTATTCTAACTATTTTAATTTTGGGGCTACTGCATGTATAATCGTCAAAATTCTCACCAGTATGTCTTTCACATATCGCCCGTGGCTCGCTAGACCATCTTGAGCGGCACGGAGGTGCGATCTCCAATTAAAGGTATTCAATGGCTCTTGGGAGAAACATACACGAAGAACCGTCTGACGGCGCTTATGATTCATGGCACTTCCACTCGGATTTGGCGGCGATAATCTGTCAAGATCCTCCGCTGAAGGAGCATCCGACGCTACTTTGTATTCGCCCCCTCCGACCGCTTTGGAGCCTGGTTGGTGGAGGCTCGTTTATAACCTCTCCGACACACCCCGCGAGCGCTTTTTCCCGAAAAGATCACGAAGCGTTAGCATGCCTTCCAGAATCTTTCCTTGAAACACAAGGGCGCGCCATACCGCTATGGGCGACGCCTCAATCCGCGACTGCACTTCTTTTTCCGCTGGGCCGAGCAGCCCTTGTCGCCAGCCACCGCTGGCTCGGCTTCCCGCCAAAGGCACCCCTCTAAACACCATTGGTATACGGTAATCGTAAATCAGCACAGATGGGTCGTGGTATCGACTTCGTCACAAGCACTCGAGGCTGGAAATATTTCGGGTAGTCGGTCGAATGGCTACCAAAGCATTGTCGATGCTAAGTTGGTGGAACACCCCATCGATCAGCTCCACCTTTATGTCCGGATCCTCTTGAGGCCGGATCGAGGGACCGCTCCGGATCCTGGGTTGTGGAGCCGGGCTATGTATATCTTCTACGCCCAACAGTAGCTTCCTCGCCGATATCACAAAATGAGATGCTTAACCATGGGAATGTGGATCGATGGGCAAAAAGAAATGTCCGCTACCCACCTTCGAGGATTGTTCATAGAAAACCCGCTCAAGGGATCGACACGGAGAAAATCCTCCTTTTCCCTTTGTACAGTGCGGACAAGATCTTCACCAGATCGGCGATCGATCCTCGCCCTCACGGCCATGACGGGTGGCATCATCCTCCCCGCTGAAATCCCACATGGGTGGCCCCTATATCGGAGCGGCTGCACCCCGTGATAATGCATGTGGCCATGACCCCAATCATGGTCAATCCGGAATGAGCCAATAATCTTATTCGCCCATCGTAAAGGACGCCCCGCCATTCTCCCATTGAGGGCTCATGGACGCCAACTTAGGCGCTTTCTTCGAGGAGCATTATCAATTCGGAGGCCAATCCGAATCGATCCGCAATGGACGTCTTCAATGTAAAACCATTCCGTAGGCAAGTCTTCGGACGCCTTCCTCGGGGTTCCGGATAGTTATCCGGTCCTGGCGATGCGCCATAGCTCCACTCCGCCCACTTGATATATTCACCCCTCATAAGAACGGGGTACGAGGCAGAATAATCTCTTCCACAGCACAAAATGAGCCTCGACGCCCAAGAACAGTTCAAAAGGGCCACGGGCCCGCAATGTGCGTAATGGAGGCAGCGAAGATGGTGCAGCCGGAGGTCAGAGAACGCCAGAGCCCTTGGAGAAACTGATGTATTGGAAATCAGGTCCTCTTATCGATAAGAGATGAAGCATACCCGCCTCCTTTGAGGGGTCAGAACGCCTCCGCCTGCTTTTCCGCCTCTTGTAGGTGGCAAAACTCAACTGAACCATGAAGGCTGGGGAAGAAATCCTTGGTTTGGAGCGCCACTAGCTCGGTGTGCGGGACCGAGCATCTCTCCCACTCTCCAGGCTGAGGGCTGGGAGCGCAAGAGGAGGAGCCGCACGATCGCCCATGATGGAATGGATTTTTGTCGATGCGCCCGATGAATGCTCATGGAGGAGGACGGTGTGATTCGGATCTAGATCCCCGTCCCTTTTATAGGCGGCTCATTTGCGCAGCTAGGGGGTAAATGAAAAAATACCCTGGCTTTTCACATTCATTCAACACGTGGAAGATGGCCATTATTGGGCATTGAAGCCAAGGAGCGCGATATTTACAAGAAGTCGGACACTATTCAACACAGGATTTGTAGAACCCGCCTTGCAATGCCGAAGACAATCAACACGCCGGACTCATCATCATTGAAGCCTGGTTTGGGGGCTACTGAGGGAGTCCTGGACTAGGGGGTGTCCGGATAGCTGAACTATCATCTTTGGCCGGACTCCTATACTATGAAGATACAAGATTGAAGACTTTGTCCCGTGTCCGGATGGGACTTTCCTTGGTGTGGAAGGCAAGCTTGGCGATACGGATATGTAGATCTCCTACCATTGTAACCGACTCTGTAACCCTAGCCCTCTCCTGTCTATATAAACCGGAGGGTTTTAGTCCATAGGACTAACAACAATCATACCATAGGCTAGCTTCTAGGTTTAGCCTCTTTGATCTTGTGGTAGATCTACTCTTGTACTACCAATATCATCAATATTAATCAAGCAGAGTAGGGTTTTACCTCCACCGCCCAACTCGGGTAAAAACATCGTGTCCCTTGTCTCCTCGTTACCATCCGCCTAGATGCACGCTCGGGACCCCTACCCGAGATCCGCCGGTTTTGACACCGAGTAGTGTGCCTGCCGTGGAGGCCCCGAGGCGAACTTGCTCAAGCCAAGGAACAAGCTCGGTGAGCAATGCGGCTGCCCTAAAGGCGGCCGAGGAATTGAGGGCCAATAGGCCGCTCATCGCCGAAGCGAGGAAAAGATAGCCGAAATGGCTGTTGAGTTCAAAAAATGCCGCTGACTGGTATGAGATCCTTAAAAAGGAGACTGAGGATAATTCGACCGACCTGAACAAGGCACTTAATGCCACCAAGGAAATACGGACCAAGCTTAGGGGTGCACGAGAGGAGCTTCAACAGGCCGGTAAAATCACAAATTGGGCCTTATTTGTCTGCGGACGGTTTTTCGATCCGGCACGCCCCTCGATGAACGCCGAGTCTCTCATGGACGATATGCGGATTTGGCGAAAAGTACGGTTGACACTGCCGATTTCTTCAAAGATCAAGGTGATAAGGAAGTGGAGAAGCTTTTCTGGTCGCAATTCAATGCTCCCACTCGCCCGCTGCCGTTAAGTGACAAGATGGCTGTTGTAGTGGAGCTTCACAGGTTGTCCCGGCTTGCAATGCGGTCTGTAATAGACCATCTTTGGCCAAGGGGCTTAAGCCGGACAGTTACTTTGGCTTGGTGCAACAATTCCTTGGGGCCGTGCCTCGATCGATGCCATGAGAAGGTCGGCATGCATAGAGGGTGCACGGATGACTCTTTCCCGCGTTAAAGCCTATTGGACGGATATGGAGGCCACCATTATAGCGACTCCGTGATCCGGCGGGGGGATATCCGCCGAGACTACTTGGCGCAGTCACGTAAGGTGCCCACCGATAGAGGTGTAGTGCTCGAGGAATGTCTTGTTCAATGATGAATTGAATCATTGTAAAACAATGTTTATTTTGATTATGAGGCTATATTTATACTGCTTTGCCCGAAAATATGATTGTGTCCCTCAGGCGGCTGTTTATATATATGTATATATAAATATGTAATCCGAAAGTTAGCAATGTTGGCTTCAGCCCCATGCATACAATGCGGGGTGTTCGCGAAAAATATGCTTAATCACACTTGATCCAACGCCTTGGTCCATTAAGGAGGTGATCGCACGTCAACTAGGAAACCGACTATATAGTCAGAACACTTTCGATTAGCCATGGGAGTCTAACGTTGGGGCTACTATGTAGCCCCTGGTACCTTCGTGTGCATCCGAATATGGGTGCGTATGTACATTACCGGGAAATGGCCCTTCATTAATGCGGAGGAATCCTAAATATTCCGGTGAGTCTTCGAGTGGTTGAACAGTCTATCGCTGCATCATGACAAGCAGCCGGGCTTTCATCGAGGTGCTCATCCGGAATAACCAGGGCACAATCGCAGTAGTTCTCCTTTGGCCACCTTAGCCGATAATAACGACACGTAAGGCGGCAAACCCAGGAGCCGGGCAAACCCAGCATTTGACCAAAGACATGATTCAGAGCTGATGCATATAAGGCCAAACTCGTGACGCCGAACACTCCCGAAGGTATTCGGACTTTATAACAGATGATGGGCTCAAGAATGCCCATTCATTATAAACCCTATGTTTCCGTGTACGCATGCTAATCTGTCATGCATGGCGCCAAAACGGCAAGATCCTCTATGGGTATGGAACCCACAGTGATGGTTAAACAACAAGAGGCAATAGAAAAGGTTTACACAAAGGGCTTAATCTAAAAAGAAACCTGCTGAACGGGCCCCGCTGCACGCCTCGCGCTTTTGTCTCCGCGCAGCCGATCCTCGAAGGGTATCGCGCTTAACGTTGTCTCAGGGAAAAAAGAAACCCATAGGAGAGTACAACTAGATATGCTGCGGATAGTAAAAGTGTAAGATGTTGGCCTGTCAACAAGGTTGAGCCAAGTGTGGGTTTTATTAAGTATTTATAGCCCCTAGGGGGGAACGAGTAATTTCAAAAATTTCCTACGCACACGCAAGATCATGGTGATGTATAGCAACGAGAGGGGAGAGAGTTGTCTACGCACTCAGAGACCAAGCGAAGCGATCACAACGTAGAGGAAGTAGTCGACGCTCTCCTCGCGATCCGACCGATCCCGCGCCACATCTCGACGCCCCGAAGTTCTTGACACACGACAGCTCGATGACGCCCTCAGATCCGATCCAGCCGAGTGTCGAGGGAGAGTTCTACAAGACGACGGCGGCAGGACGATCTTGATGTTCTATCGGCGCAGAAGCTTCGCTTAAGCTTCATGACGATATGACCGAGGTGGAATATGGTGGAGGGGGCACCGACACGGCTAAGGAACGATCCGAGATCAAACTTGTGTGTCCTAGGGTGCCCCACTGCCCTCAGATATAAAGGAGGGAGGGGGAGGTGCGGCCGCCCAAGGAGGGCTGCTGAGGAGTCCTACTCCCACCGAGTAGGACTCCCTTCCTAGTTGGAGTAGGATTGGGGAGGGAAGAGGAAGGGCGCCGCCTCCTTGTCCTATTCGGACTGGGGGGGGGGGCGCGCCACCCCCTCGGCCGGCCCCTCCTCTTCTCCCTCGAGGCCCACTAAGGCCCATTTAGTTCCCGGGGTTCCGAACCTCCCTGATCTCTAGAATTCGCTTTCACCCGAACCATTCAACTCCAAATATAGGCTTCCAATATATCAATCTTTATGTCTCGACCATTTCGAGACTCTCGCCATGTCCGTGATCACATCCGGACTCAACTTCTTCGTACATCAAAATACATAAACTCATAATAACCGCCATCGAAACCTTGCTGCATGGACCCTACGGTTCGAGAACAATGTAGACATGACCGAGACACGCCTCCGTCAATAACCAACAGCGGACCTGATGCCCATATTGGTTCCTACATATTCTACGAAGATCTTTATCGGTCGATCAAGATAACAACATACGTTGTTCCTTTGTCATCGGTATGTTACTTGCCCGAGATTCGATCGCTCGGTATCCAATACCTAGTTCAATCTCGCTACGCAAGTCTCTTTACTCGCTCCGTAATACATCATCTCACAACTAACTCATTAGTTGTAATGCTTGCAAGGCTTAAGTGATGTGTATTACCGAGAGGGCCCAGAGATACCTCTCCGACAATCGGAGTGACAAAACCTAATCTCAAATACGCCAACCCAACATCTACCTTTGGAGACACCTCGTAGTACTTCTTTATAATCACCCAGCTTACGCCAGACGCTTGGTAGCACCCAAAGTGTTCCTCCGTAAACGGAGTTGCATAATCTCATAGTTACAGTGAACATGTATAAGTCATGGATAAAAGCAGAGCAACATACTAAACGATCGTGGTGCTAAGCTAATGGAATGGGTCATGTCAATCGATCATTCTACTAATGATGTGACCTTGTTAATCAAATAACAACTCTTTGTTCATGGTTAGGAAACATAACCATCTTTGATTAACAAGCTAGTCTAGTAGAGGCATACTAGTGACATGTTGTTTGTTTATGCATTCACACATGTATCATGTTTCCTGTTAATACAATTCTAGCATGAATGATAAACATTTATCATGAAATAAGGAAATAAATAATAACTTTATTATTGCCTCTAGGGCATATTTCCTTCAGCCTCCCACTTGCACTAGAGTCAATAATCTAGATTACATAGTAATGATTCTAACACCCATGGAGTCTTGGTGCTGATCATGTTTTGCTCGTGGAAGAGGCTTAGTCAACGGTCTCGCAACATTCAGATCCGTATGTATCTTGCAAATCTTATGTCTCCCACCGACTAAGTCCCGGATGGAATTGAAGCGCCTCTTGATGTGCTTGGTCCTCTTGTGAAATCTGGATTCCTTTGCTAAGGCAATTGCTCCAAGATTGTCACGTAAGATTTTCATTGACCCGATGCACTAGGTATGACACCTAGATCGGATATGAACTCCTTCATCCGCACTCTTCATTAGCTGCTTCCGGTTGCTATGTACTCCGCTCACATGTAGATCCCGCCACGACGCTTTGTTTAGAACTGCACTAACCGACAGCTCCTCCGCTTAGTGTAAATACGATCCGTCTCGCGATTTAGAATCGTCTCGATCGTGTCAAAGCTTGCATCAACGTAACTGCCATTTATGAGCTCTTTGTCACCTCCATATACGAGAAACATATCCTTAGTCCTTTTCGTATTTCAGATGTTCTTGACCGCTGTCCAAAGGATCCACTCGATTACTTTGGTACCTCCTCGCTAAACTTATAGCAAGGCACACATCAGGTCCGTACACAAGATTGCATACATGATAGAGCCTATGGTCAAGCATAGGAACATCTTTCATTTTCTCTATCTTCTCGCAGTTGGTCGGGCATTGAGTCTTACTCAACTTCACACCTTGTAACACGTGCAAGAACCCTTTCTTTGCTTGATCCATTTTGAACTTCTTCAAAATTTTGTCAAGGTATGTGCTTTGTGAAAGTCCAATTAAGCGCCTTGATCTATCTCTATAGATCTTAATGCCCAATATGTAAGCAGCTTCACCGAGGTCTTTCATTGAAAAACTCTTATTCAAGTATCCCTTTATGCTATCCAGAATTCTATATCATTTCCGATCAGCAATATGTCATCTACATATAATATCGTAAATGCTACAGAGCTCCCACTCACTTTCTTGTAAATACAAAGCTTCTCCAAAAGTCTCAGATAAACCCAAATGCTTTGATCACACTATCAAAGCGCTTATTCCAACTCCGAGATGCTTGCACCAGTCCATAGATGGATCGCTGGAGCTTGCATACTTTGTTAGCTCCCTTGGATCGATAAAACCTTCTCGTTGCATCATATACAACTCTTCTTCCGTAAATCCATTCAGAATGCGCTTTACATCCATTTGCCAAATTTCATAATCATAAAATGCGCAATTGCTAACATGATTCGGACAGACTTAAGCATCGCCACGGGTGAGAAGGTCTCATCGTAGTCAATCCCTTGAACTTGTCGAAACCCTTTGCATAAGTCGAGCTTTGTAGACAAGAATATTACCGCCACCGCCTTCTTCTTCTTGAAGATCCACTTGTTTTCTATTGCTTGCCTACCTCGGCAAGTCAACCAAAGTCCATACTTTGTTTTCATACATGGATCCCATCTCGATTTCATGGCCTCAAGCCATTTTATGGAATCTGGGCTCACCATCGCTTCTTCATAGTTCGAGGTTCATCATGATCTAGTAGCATGATTTCCGTAACAGGATTACCGCATCACTCGTGCGGATCTTACTCGTTGATCTACGAGGTTCTCAGAGTAACTTGATCTCAAGTTTCATGATCAACATCATCAACTTCCTCACTACTTGGTGTAGATGTCTCGTAAACCGTTTTTGCGATTTAACTACTTTCAAGTAAGGGAGAAGGTACTATTACCTCATCAAGTTCTACTTTCCTCCCACTCACTTCTTTCGAGAGAAACTCCTTCTAGAAAGGATCCATTCTTAGCAACGAATGTCTTGCCTTCGGATCTGTGATAGAAGGTGTACCCAACTGCCTCCTTTGGGTATCCTATGAAGACACATTCGATTTGGGTTCGAGCTTATCAGTTGAAGCTTTTTCACATAAGCATCGCATCCCCAAACTTTAAGAAACGACAACTTTGGTTTCTTGCTAAACCACAGTTCATAAGGTGTCGCCTCAACGGATTTCGACGGTGTTCTATTCAGGTGAATGCGCCGCCTCTAGAGCATAACCCCAAAACGATAGCGGTAAATCTGAAGAGACATCATAGATCGCACCATATCTAGTAAAGCACGACACGACGCTCGACACACCATTACGCTGTGGTGTTCCGGTGGCGGAGTTGCAAACTATTCCGCATTGTTTCAAATGTAGACCAAACTCAGAACTCAAATATTCACCTCCACGATCGATCGAGAAATTTAATTTTCTTGTTACGATGATTTTCAACTTCACTCAAATTCTTTGAACTTTTCAAATGTTTCAGACTTATGTTTCATTAAGTAGATATACCCATATCCGCTTAAGTCATCTGTGAAGGTGAGAAAATAACGATATCCGCCACGAGCCTCAACATTCATCGGACCACATACATCTCGTATGTATGATTTCCAACAAATCTGTTGCTCTCCCATAGTACCGAGAACGGGTTCTAGTCATCTTGCCCATGAGGCACGGTTCGCAAGTGCCAAGTGATTCATAATCAAGTGACTCCAAAAGTCCATCAAGATGGAGTTTCTTCATGCGCTTTACACCGATATGACCTAAACGGCAAGTACACAAATAAGTTGCACTATCATTATCAACTCGCATCTTTTGGTTTCAACATTATGAATATGTGTATCACTACTATCGAGATTCATCAAAATAGACCATTCTCAAGGGTGCATGACCATAAAAGATATTACTCATATAAATAGAACAACCATTATTCTCTCGATTTAAATGAATAACCGCCTCGCATCAAACAAGATCCAGATATAATGTTCATGCTCAACGCAGCACCAAATAACAATTATTTAGGTCTAAAACTAATCCCAAGGTAGATGTAGAGGTAGCGCGTCGATCATGATCACATCGACTTTGGAACCATTTCCCACGCCAAGATCGTCACCTCGCCCTTGCCGTTGTTCGCTAATCCGTAGTCCCTGCTTCGAGTTGCAAATATTAGCAATGTAACCAAGATCAAATACCCAAAGCTATCATGAGCTCTAGTAAGGTACACATCAATAACATGTATATCACATATACCTTTGTTCACCTTGCCATCCTTCTTATCCGCCAAATACTTGGGGCAGTTCCGCTCCAAAGGACTACCGCTTGGTGAGAAGCACTCGGGCCAGTGCTTAGGTCCGACTTGGGTTTTTCTCCCGAGCAGCAACTTGCTTGCTGTTCTTCTTGAAGTTCCCTTCTTCTTCCCTTTGCCTTTCTTCTTGAAACTAGTGGTCTTATTGACCATCAACACTTGATGCTCCTTCTGATTTCTACCTCCGCAGCCTTTAGCATTGCGTAAGAGCTCTGTATAGTCTTTACTAACCCTTGCATATTATAGTTCATCACGAAGCCTTTGTAGCTTGGTGGCGTGATTGAAGAATTTCACAATGACACAATCATCCGAAGATTAACTCCCAATTGTGTCAAGTGATTGTAGTACCTGCACATTCTGAGTATGTGCTCACTAATGTAACTATTCTCTCCATCTTGCAGCTATAGAACTTATTGAGACTTCATATCTCTCAATCCGCATTCTGTTGAATATTAACTTCAACTCCTGAACATCTCATATGCTCCATGACGCTCAAAACGCCGTTGAAGTCCCGGTTCTAAGCCGTAGCATGGCACATCGAACTATAGAGTAGTCATCGCTTTGCTCGCCAGACGCTCTAACGCCGCCGTGTTGCATCAAGAAGAGTTCTGCACCTAGCGGTGCATCCAGACGAACTCTTCAGGCAGCAATGAGGATGATCTCGTTACGGACCCAAATCCGTAATTGCTACCATCATCTTTCAACTTTGCTTTCAAGGAACGCATTAAAATTCAACGGAACAACAAAGACGAGCCATCTATCTACAATCAAACATAAACAAGCAAGATACTATCAGTACTAAGTTCATGATAAATTTAAGTTCAATTAATCATATTACTTAAGAACTCCCACTTAGAAAGACATCTCTAGTCATCTAAGTGATCACGTGATCCAAATCAACTAAACCATAACCGATCATCACGTGAAATGGAGTAGTTTTCAATGGTGAACATCTTATGTTGATCATATCTACTATATGATTCACGCCGACCTTTCGGTCTCCGTGTTCCGAGGCCATATCTGCATATGCTAGGCTCGCAAGTATAACCCGAGTATTCTCAAGGTGCAAAACTGGCTTGCACCTGTAGATGGACGAGAGCTTATCACACCCGATCATCACGTGGTGTCCGGGCACGATTTAACTTTGGCAACGGTGCATACTGGGAGAACACTTCTTGATAATTTAGTGAGAGATCATCTTATAATGCTACCATCAATCAAAGCAAGATAAGATGCATAAAGGATAAACATCACATGCAAATCAATATAAGTGATATGATATGGTCATCATCATCTTGTGCTTCGTGATCTTCATCTCCGCAGCACCACCATGATCACCATCGCCACCGCGCGACACCTTGATCTCCATCGTAGCATCGTTGTCGCCTCGCCAATCTTATGCTTCTACGACTATCGCTACCGCTTAGTGATAAAGTAAAGCATTACAGGCTGCATTGCATTGCATACAATAAAGCGACAACCATATGGCTCCAGCCATTGCCGATAACTTCGTTACAAAACATGATCATCTCATACAATAAAATATAGCATCACGCCTTGACCATATCACATCACAACATGCCCTGCAAAAACAAGTTAGACGCCCTCTACTTTGTTGTTGCAAATTTTACGTGGCTGCTACGGGCTTAAGCAAGAACCAGTCTCACCCACGATCAAAACCACAACGATATTTCACAAATAGACTCCGCTTTAACCTTCTCAAGGACCGGCGAGCCACACTCGGTTCAACTAAAGTGAGAGAGACAGACACCCACCAATCACCTTTAAGCAACGAGTGCTCGTGGCGGTGAAACCAGTCTCGCGAAGCGCACGCAGTAATGTCGGTCCGGGCCGCTTCATCTCACAATACCGCTGAACCAAAGTATGACATGCTGGTAGGTAGTATGACTTGTATCGCCCACAACTCACTTGTGTTCTACTCTGCAAAACATCAAACCATAAAAACCTAGGCTCGATGCCATCTGCTGGGGACGAGTAATTTCAAAAATTTCCTACGCACACGCAAGATCATGGTGATGTATAGCAACGAGAGGGAGAGGTTGTCTACGCACTCTCAGAGACCCGGCGAAGCGATCACAACGTAGAGGAAGTAGTCGACGCTCTCTCCTCCTCCGACCGATCCCGGCGCCAAGCATTCGACGCCCCGAGTTCTTGACACACGACAGCTCGATGACGCCCTCAGATCTCGATCCAGCCGAGTGTCGAGGGAGAGTTCCACAAGACGACGGCGCAGGACGATCTTGATGTTCTATCGCGCAGAAGCTTCACTTAAGCTTCATGACGATATGACCGAGGTGGAATATGGTGGAGGGGGCACCGCACACGGCTAAGGAACAATCCAGAGATCAAACTTGTGTGTCCTAGGGTGCCCCCGCCTCAGATATAAAGGAGGGGGGGGAGGTGCGGCCGCCCAAGGAGGCGCTGCTGAGGAGTCCTACTCCCACCGAGTAGGACTCCCTTCCTAGTTGGAGTAGGATTGGGGAGGGGAAGAGGAGGGGGCGCCGCCTCCTTGTCCTATTCGACTGGGGAGGGGCGACGCCCACCCCGGCCGCCCCTCCTCTTCTCCGCGAGGCCCACTAAGGCCCATTTAGTTCCCGGGGTTCCGAACCTCCCTGCATCTCAGAATTCCGCTTTCACCCGAACCATTCAACTCCAAATATAGGCTTCCAATATATCAATCTTTATGTCTCGACCATTTCGAGACTCTCGCCATGTCCGTGATCACATCCGGACTCAACTTCTTCGTACATCAAAATACATAAACTCATAATAACCGCCATCGAAACCTTGCGCAGGGACTTACGGTTCGAGAACAATGTAGACATGACCGAGACACGCCCCCGTCAATAACCAACAGCGGACCTGGATGCCCATATTGGTTCCTACATATTCTACGAAGATCTTTATCGGTCGATCGCATAACAACATACGTTGTTCCTTTGTCATCGGTATGTTACTTGCCCGAGATTCGATCGCTTGTATCCAATACCTAGTTCAATCTCGCACCGCAAGTCTCTTTACTCGCTCCGTAATACATCATCTCACAACTAACTCATTAGTTGTAATGCTTGCAAGGCTTAAGTGATGTGTATTACCGAGAGGGCCCAGAGATACCTCTCCGACAATCGGAGGACAAAACCTAATCTCAAATACGCCAACCCAACATCTACCTTTGGAGACACCTGTAGTACTTCTTTATAATCACCCAGCTTACGCCAGACGCTTGGTAGCACCCAAAGTGTTCCTCCGTAAACGGAGTTGCATAATCTCATAGTTACAGTGAACATGTATAAGTCATGGATAAAAGCAGAGCAACATACTAAACGATCGTGGTGCTAAGCTAATGGAATGGGTCATGTCAATCGATCATTCTACTAATGATGTGACCTTGTTAATCAAATAACAACTCTTGTTCATGGTTAGGAAACATAACCATCTTTGATTAACAAGCTAGTCTAGTAGAGGCATACTAGTGACATGTTGTTTGTTTATGCATTCACACATGTATCATGTTTCCGGTTAATACAATTCTAGCATGAATGATAAACATTTATCATGAAATAAGGAAATAAATAATAACTTTATTATTGCCTCTAGGGCATATTTCCTTCAAGTATCCACTATGGGATTACATATACGGTGCCCTGGTTCGATCTGGGCTACCGGACTCGTCTAACCATGTCTGTGGTCTTAACGACCAGTCATGTTTTCTTTATATTGGAGGTCGCTTATAGTCTGGCGCTAGGGCCGTCACAAGGTTCCTCTCAAGAAGAGTGCTCTATTATTCTGCTAATAGTGATGACACCACGTGGACTGGGCATCTTGAGTGTAAGGTAGCCATAGTGCGGCAATGCGTTGAAGCGGGCGAAGGTCGTTCTTCCAAGCAATCGTGATAGTTGCTTTGGAAGGGTGCGATGATGAAGAGTAGTTCTTTGCTTCTAGAGTTGCCTGGAGAGCCGAATGTTACCTCCAATATGACGGAGCCCCTGCTGTAGGCTTCAACGCCTGGTATCACCCCTTCAAAGGTGGTGTTGCTTTTAATAATTCTGGATGTGTCTATCCCCATCCTGCGGACAATGTCCTCACATATTAGATTGAGACTGCTGCCGCCGTCCATGAGGACGTGGGTGAGATGGTATCCGTCAATTATGGGGTCGAGCACCAAGGCCTCTGATCCTTCGCGCCGAATACTAGTTCGGCCGTCCGAGCGGTCGAAGGTGATCAGATAAGACATCCAGTAGTTAGGTGTAGGTGCGATGGGCTCTATATTGCGCTGCCTTTATGCGTATGCTCGGCTCTTCTCATGGATGTACAAGTCGCGGGATCATGTTCATCGTTTTAACCTCTCAAGGGAATTTTTTCTATCCCCTAGTGTTCGGCCGAGAGGTTCATCCTCGCCTTCACTTGGTGTTTCCATTCCCTTGTGTTCGCATTTAATTTGTTGGTTCGCTTGAAGACCCAAAGACTCTCTCGTATGCGGTGGTTCACAGTGTTTGTCCGGGTGCCATGAATTTGGCATACCGTCCAGACTCGCTCGACGGACGGTCCTCTTTGCTGCCTTTGAAATGGCTTATTTTGTCGATCGTGCCGAGAGCCCCCGAATCCGCATTAACCGCTGTGTTGTTCGGCTCTCTTCCTTGTTTGGGCGCTTATTTTATTATGCCGTGGCCTCCGCTGCCATCTCTTATTTCGATGTGCAGTTGCTGGTGCCTTTACTGCTAGCTAGCTATCTTCGCCCGCCGCAAAAGCGGGTCATAAGGCTTGTTAGGGATGCCATTGTCCTTGGCTTTTCTTGGCCGAGGCGTCAAGCAGCCACTCGTCATGATGTTGTGTTTGAATGCCGCTAAGGCTTCGGCATCTGGACAATCGACAATTTGATTCTTCTTAGTGAGGAATATGTTCCAAAGCTTGCGGGCGGACTCCCCGGGTTGTTGGATTATGTGGCTTAAATCGTCAGCATTCGGAGGCTGGACATAAGTCCCTTGAAAATTCGCCCTAAAAGTGTCCTCGAGTTCCTCCCAACTCCTTATTGAATTTTCCGAGAGGCTTTTCAACAAGTGTCTAGCTGGTCCCTTTAGTTTGAGGGGAAGGTATTTGATGGCGTGGAGGTCATCCCCACGAGCCATATGTATATGTAGGATAAAGTCTTGATCCGCACTGGTCTGCCATTCCGTCAGATGCCTCTATGTTCACAGTTTGAAGCCCCTGGGAATTCATGGTCCAAGACTTCGGTAAAGCACAGGTGAGCAGCCCTCCAGATCCGGACGTGATGTGGCATGTCGTCGGCTGTTGTTGGGTCTGGTGTTTGTTCCGAACTGGTATTTGATTGGCATAATCGTTTTGATGACTACAGTCCCTCGCCGGGGTGGGTCCTTTAGATCCGTAGATGGACCTAGCTGCACCAGCTTTCTTATCTAGGTGCTCACGTAGATCGTGCGCGGCGCCAGTAGCTGCTTTGTCATGTTATGAAGTGGTACGCCCGCCTCGTGGTCATGTCACTTTTGGTGGAACGCCTAGTCGCCGACTCGCAGAGCTTATGCTTTTGGTAGTTTTGTATGGCGATCGTCGCCATATCTTTCTTCGGTTCAGCACTTTGTTCCATCAGCCGTTGAGCGCTTCTCGTGGCTTTAAGCCGTTGTTTCGCTTCTTCAAACTTCTCACCGTGGCCATAAGCTTCGTGGAGGTTATCTCGCTCGCTGCTCTTTCGAATGATGAATGCATCATCGTCCGGACCGTCTTCTTGTCTCGGGCCGGTTTGATGAACTCGCCCTCCGGATCATTGTCTTCGCGCTCGCTCAATCGTGTTCAGCGTGACTCGCTCGCCCCGCCCATCGCTGGTTCTCAGATGGTCATTGTCGCTTTCGGGTCGACCGAATATCGATCCTTCCGCGCTTCTTATCGCTATTTTTACCGTTGCTGACTTGGATCGGGCGATGCACCATCGCTTTGGCTTTTGCCCGGGTTTTATCTTCCGGATTGTCACCGCTGCCCTCCTTGGGTGTATCCACCATGTATATGTCGATGACGAGGCAAGAGTCCCGCACCCCATAGATTCTCAATCTTCTCCCGCATCATTGTCCATACCGCCGATGCCTTCGAGTCAAAGTCGCGCCGGTGCTAAATCATCAACCGTGGCTATGAAGTGGGTGGTGGTGGTAACGAATTTCTTCGCTGCTCGCTTCCCACTCGAGCCGGACATAGTTCGGCCTGGAATTTTCTGTCAAAGAGAGAGTTTTTAATGAGTTCAGCATGTCGCCAAAGGGCGAGTGCTGGAAGACGTCCGCAACGGTGAACTCCATTACCAGATCCCAACCTAGCTCGACTGGCTCGGGAGTGCGCGAATAGGAACCTACAACCGGATACGAGTCCGGGGGTCCGGAGTCACAGGCCTCCTCTGAAGTGAGGCCCGTGTTCGGCTCCACCGCCGATGAGGGTACGGCCTGCGGGGCGGGGTCCATCCCTCCGTCCTTGGGCGACGCAGCCTGCTTCAGATTTGAGTCCGGGGCTACTACAGGGGCGATATCCCAAGAGTTGTCCGATAGCAGGTCTAAGCCATGCCTGTCGTGACTGTCCGGTGCTCCTGGCATAGGCTCAAATCCATCGAAGATCAAGTCTCCGCGAATGTCTGCTGTAGTTTAGGTTTCCAACTCGATCTCGATGGCTGGGGCGAGCCGCCGATCGCTTCCAGATGGCTGCTTACTTCGCCTGCATGGCAAAGCCGCCAACACGAAGATCTGTCCGGGAGGAAAGTCTCCCCGACCGTGTTGTTGATGATTGAAGGTGCCATCAAGCCCTCGCAGCGGCGACACAGAGGAACTCTCACCGAAAGCACCAATGTCGGTGTCAAACCGCGGATCTCGGTAGGGGGTCCCGATCGTAAGGCCAAGGCTGATGGTAACAGGAAGTAAGGGACACAGATGTTTACCTAGGTTCGGGCCCTCTAGATGGAGGTAAAACCCTACTTCCTGCTTGATTAATATTGAAGATATGGGTGGTACAAGAGTAGATCTACCACGAGATCGTAGAGGCTAAACCCTAAGAGCTAGCCTATGATGGTATGATTGTAATTGTGATCGGCCTTCTAAGGACCAACATCTCCGGTTTATATAGACACCAGAGAGGGATAGGGTTTACATGGAGTCGGTTACAAGGAAGGAAATATAATATCCGGATCGCCAAGCTTGTCTTCCATGCAAAGGAGATTTATCCGGACACAGTCAAGTCCCGAGTCTTGTATAATCACGCTCAATAGTCCGGACGCAGTAATCGTCCGCTGTCCGGATACCCCTAATCCAGACTCCTCAGCAGTACTAGTTGTCCCTTTCAAATGGCCGCTTGTTTGATCCCTTCCCGCTTAATATTGGTGAAGAGGACCAGGGCCTCTATAAATAGGGCTAGCCACCACCGTAGGCAGGCATCCGATCCAGAGATGAGTGAAGTTCAACCACACACCAGACCACCACAAGAACACCTCTCCTCGCGAGTCTGTTCTTCCCCTATACTGTTCATCATCAGCCCAAGAAGCAATCCACCACCACACATTGGATTAGGGTATTACACCACAACGGTGGCTCGAACCAGTATAAATCTTGTGTCTCTTGTGCTGTGAGTTGATCGATCTAGCTTAGGGATCACAGCAAGGTTGAGGGCGTGAATCGGTAGGAGGAGATCTTCGTGCGCACCCCAGAGGTTGAACCTTAAGGGTTTTGCCAGAACACAATATCCGACACCGTTCGAACGTTTGGATAGCATTTGATGCGTCCGGTTGTAGGTGCTCTAATGATTTTATTTTTGTAAAGGCCATCATGGCTTAGGTGCTCTATCATGATGGTGGCGTGTAGGATTCAAAATCCGAGCCTGTGAAATCCAAATCCATTCTCGCGGTCGCGCGCTCCCGCTCCAACCCGCGGTTCCGGCCTTTTCGTGTGTGTACACGAGAGAAGTTTGGCATGAGTGTCTCCAAGGCCTCAACTTGGATGTCGTGAGACCGACCGTGAATGATTGTCTTTTGGATTGCTGGTTGGAAGTGAGGAAGGGCCGCGACGGGGCTAACAAACGTGCTTTTGACACCTTTGTGATCGTGCTGACATGGGCCTTGTGGAAACAAAGGAACGCTCGGGTCTTCAGCAGAAGGAGCCAATAGAGGAACCCGCTTGAGTTGGTGGACGTGATTCTTCGGGAGCTGCAAGAGTGGAGCTCGGCCGAAGTCGGCGGTGGTGGGTTTTCATGTTTCGTGAGAGAGTAGGCTTAGGCTTGTAGGTGTGGGTTGTGTCTGGGTGTTGCCGAAAATGGATGTGCGCATTTATTCGTAGGCATCTCTTGTAAATCTTTTGCTCCCTTCTATAAAAATATGATAACCTGCGAAATCCAAAACCATTCTCGCGGTGGCACGCTCCCGCTCCAACCCGCGGTTCCCGCCCAGATCATATTTGCCCTGGAAAAAAACCCAGCGATCCGCTCCGAAACGCATCCCGCCCGTCCACACCAAACATCGCCGAACGCATCCTACGGCTCCACCTCACCGATCCGGGGCAACCACCCCTGGACCAATCAGCACCCGGCTCCCCCACCGTATAAACTCAGCAGCCCCACTCCTCTTCTCCTCTCATCTCGCCCCAAATCTCCCACCTTCTTCCAGCACACCCAACGCACCCGCAAATCCCCCACTCTCCCGAACCAGCGATGGCCCCCAAGGCGGAGAAGAAGCCGGCGGTGAAGAAGCCCGTGGAGGAGGAGCCCGCGATGGAGAAGGCGGCCGAGAAGGCTCCGGTGGCGAAGAAGCCCAAGGCGGAGAAGCGGCTGCTGGCGGGCAAGACGGCGTCCAAGGAGGCCGGCGGCGAGGCGAAGGCGATGGGCCGGAAGAAGGGCAGCAAGGCGAAGAAGGGCGTGGAGACGTACAAGATCTACATCTTCAAGGTGCTCAAGTAGGTGCACCCCGACATCGGCATCTCCTCCAAGGCCATGTCCATCATGAACTCCTTCATCAACGACATCTGTGAGAAGCTCACCGACAAGGCTGCCAAGCGCGCCCGCTACAACAAGAAGCCCACCATCACCTCCCAGGAGATCCAGACCTCCGTCCGCCTCGTCCTCCCCGGGGAGCTCGCCAAGCACGCCGTCTCCGAGGGAACCAAGGAGGTCACCAAGTTCACCTCCTCCTAGACTGCATCAGCATTGCTTGTATCGAGTATCTAGTAGTAGCGACTGTAGCTGGTTCTGTTGCTTTAGTTTGTGCTTGTCAACTCTAGTTATGAACTACAAGTGCTATTAGTGCTGCAAGGGGAATCGATTGATGGATGATTGCCAATTCTCTGTTGCCTCTTTGCTTGTAACAACTGAATATGTGCTTCTTTTGATAGCTGATTTTTCAAAAGTAGTGGTTCATTTCATCAGCCTGTGATTACTATCTCTGCCACATGATTGTCCTGATATTCTGCATTAGGTGAGTGTTGTCCAATCGCCCGGGCTTATTTCCTACTGTGATTATCGTTAAATAAGAGCATTCCAATGGTTTGCCTTGCCATGTATGGTTCTTGTTTTGGTAGTAGTTTGCTTTGCTTATCCACAAGTATCAGCCAATTGGTTAGGCTGGAGCAGGAGCGGCGGAGTACAACGTGAAGTACTTGCCATTCATGAGCGACGGAGTACAACGCGAAGTACTAGCTCCTCGTCGTTCACCATCGACGAGCTCGATGGTCTACAGTGAGCTGCGCTCAGTCGATGGAGCAACGGATAGGGCGGGGAAAGGAAGGTGAGGAGATGAAAGTGGAGCGAAAAAGGTTTAGAAAGTATGGTTGACTATGGTTCGGTGTGCGGCTTCGGGTTTTTGCAGGTATAGGGATGAGGATGGCATGGGCCATATTGGGTTGGTCTCGACGTGAGGACGGTGTCTGGATGCATTTGGATCTTCCCAAATCCGCTTCACATATGAATCATGTATGGGGTTGCCGGACAACCCAAATATTCAGGCTTTGTTTGAGAAGGCCGGTAGGTGGTCTTTTTTGTCCGGATAGTGACCTAGCAGGCCATTTGTCGGCGTTCTGGGAACGGGGGTCCCCAGACTTGCTCGCTCATGGCCTGTCAAGTGGCTCAATCGGTGGCCCAGTACGGCCCATCTTCATCAACCAGACACTCAAGACCCTCGCGAGGGGCCGAGCCTCGCGGGGCAGGCGACACAAGGCCTCCTCGGAAGTGGCCTCATTAGGCAGGCTCGCGAGGAGGCGGAGAGATCAAGGCAAGGGTACTCATGAGGTTCTTGTGATGCAAGCCATGAAGATCAAGACCAGCAGCGCCAAACCATGCAAAGGTCCTTGTTTCCTCTTTGGTGCAAAGGGGGAAAGCGCAGGCGCGGAGTACCGAGGTATCAGCCACAGGTTTTCATATCGGTGCAACAAGACCAAGACCAGCAGGACGACAGGATGGAGGTCACTGTGGAGCCCAAGACGGTGTCATCACCAGCACCTTTGCCAAGCGAAGACCACCTTTAGTCAGGATAGCTTGTACTAGTTTTCCCTTTAAAAATGGCCGTTGTTGGATCCCTTCCCGCTCAATATTTGGGAAGAGGACCAGGGCCTCTATAAATAGGGCTAGCCACCACCGTAGGCAGGCATCTGATCCAGAGACAAGTGAAGTTCATCCACACACCAGACCACCACAAGAACGCCTCTCCTCGCGAGGCTGTTCTTCCCCTGTACTGTTCATCAAAAGCCCAAGAGGCAATCCACCACCACACACTGGATTAGGGTATTACACCACAACGGTGGCCCGAACCAGTATAAATCTTGTATCTCTTGTGCTGTGAGTTGATCGATCTAGCTTAGGGATCGCGGCGAGGCTGAGGCGTGAATCGGTAGGAGGAGATATCCGTGCGCACCCTAGAGTTCGAACCTTAAGGGTTTTGCCGGAACCCGATATCCGACATTTGGCATGCTAGGTAGGGGTGCGCCGAAATCTCCTTCCGTTGATCTGCGTCCCATCGATTCATCGCATCCATGTCGGACGCCCGCACGAACTCGCGCCGAAGCGCCGGCTGTTTGCCGCCGTGTCGCCCAGACGGCTTCGCGGCGGCGGGCCTCTCGCTGCTTCTCCGTCCGCCACCGCCAACACCGCCACCGCCCAGCGGGAACGAGCAGCAAGCATCTTTGTTGCACCCTCCATGCGGCAGAAGGCAAAGCACCGCCACTCCGCACTGCCCCTAGCTGGTTCATCGTCTCACGCTCGTCGCGCCCCCACGGATGCGCAGGCCGCGCTGCTTCTGGCACGTGAGCTCCTGCACTACCGCCCCGTCGACGACCTCTACGAAGAATGGCTCCCTCGCATCACTGACTTTGTCAGGCATGGGCGACGCGGCTCAGGGAGTGCCTCCACCACCTTCGCCCCAAGACGGTGCCTTGGCTCCATATGCGGCCCCCGATGCGACTCCACTACATCCAATACCACACGACAAGAAAGAAGCTGCCAAGAAATCCTCAACCTCAAGAAGGCTCCGTGCTTCCTCGTGATCAAGATGACAAGACCGTGTCCCTGGCGACAAGACTGCCAGATTGCCCCGGGCAAGAGCGCTGGGTACCATCAAGAGCAAGCTCCAGATCGTGAAGGGCCCCAAAGGACCGCAGCAGCAGTTGTCACGCTTTCACCACCGAAGGCGAAGGCCGCCTCGCCGTGCAAGTTCAAGCCGACCTGCCTCGCTATTTACAACACCGCCGACCCTGCGGAGTTCTTACGACTCTATGAGGTGGCCAACGGATACAAGAAGGTCATGGTGAACTGGTTTCCCATGGCGCTCAAGGACGGTGCCTACACCTGGCTCCTGAACCTGCCTCCCAGCTCGATCTCCTATTGGTACGAGATGCGCAGCCGCTTCATCGCCAACTTCCAGGGCACTCGCGACCGCCCCCCGGTCGCGGGTGACCTACGCTGCATCAAGCAACAGCCTAGGGAGACCCTGCTGAAGTACATCCAGCGCTTCAACAGCGCCCGCCTCAAGATCCCCAAGGTGATGGACGAGGCCATTATCTCGGCGTTCTCTGATGGCGTCCGTGACGTCAAGATGAAGGAGGATCTCGCCATCCACGAGGAGTTGTGCACATCCCTGGAGCTATTCAACCTGGCGACCAAGTGCGCAAGAGCTGAGGAAGGACGCCTCTCCCTCCTCGAGCTTCCAGCCGCTGACCCATAAGAAAAGAAGACCAAGGGCAAGGACGTGAAGCACAAAGGAGCAGCTGTGCTTGTGGCAAAACCAGACACGAAGAGCGGCAGGGACCAGCCGGAGTCATCCAAGGGCAGTCATTCATTCTGCGCCTACCACAACCTCCACACCCACAACACCAACAAATGCCAAGAGCTCAGGGCTGTTCGAGAAGGACACTTCAGTCGACACCCCGAGCGCAACGACTGGGGCTATGACCGTGGAGGAGGACGAGGTGGAGGATGATGGGACGACCGTGGCCCTCGCCAGGAGTGGCGTGGCCAACCTCGCGAGGATCGTTGGCAGGACGAGCCTCGCGAGGGCGCCTGGAGGGATCGTCCTCGCGAGGACCGACCGCAGAGCAACGCAGGCCTTCCTCCTCTACCGCCACCGCCGAGAAGGAATGACGACCATCATCAAGACGAAGGGGCTGGGGGCTTCCAGGAACCACGTGCTATCGCTTGCATCTTGGGTGGAGCTCAGGCCCCAGCCTCTCAGCGCATCTTCAAGCAGTTTGCTCGCGAGGTGAACGCAGTCCTCCCCAAGCTTGAGGCCACGTGCCCACTCAGGTAGTCCAAGTGTGCCATCACCTTTAGCTCATCAGATCAACTCAAGTGCACGGCTACTGCTGGCGTCCTCCTGATGCTTTGTTCTCCAGTCATCAGCAACGTGCAAGTCACCAGGACCCTCATCGATGGCGGCGCAGGGCTAAACTTCTTGTCTGTCGAGATGTTCGACAACCTTCAAGTGCCACATGATCAGCTCTAGCCTAGCAATCCTTTCTCAGGAGTCACCGACGGTTCCACCACCCCGATAGGGCAGGTCCGCCTCCCTGTCACCTTCGGCCAGCGCGACAACTACCGCACCGAGCTCATCGACTTCGACATCTCCCACATCCACCTGCTGTACAATGCCATCCTCGGGTATCCAGCCCTGGCCAAGTTCATGGCGGTAACCCACCATGGCTACAATGTCCTCAAGATGCCAGGAAGCGGCGGGATCATCATGGTCCCCTGCGAAGAAAGAGATGCGGTGTGCTCTCTCGAGCACGCTTTCCAAGCTGCATCAATCGCGGACCTGCACAAAGAAGGGCAAGAACCTCCCGAGGCAGCCCCAAAGAAGACACCGCCAGCTCAAGGCCTCGGGAGGTTGGCTTCTCAGAGGTGTTGCGCCAGATCGGCACCTGCAAGGGGCGCCTTTCCATTGCATAGGAAGGCGCACCCAGCCTCCCTCGAGTAGGGCTCGGGGCCTCTTATAGAGGGCCTCAGACTTTGCTAACATCATGAGGGAGGCACTGGCACCACTTGGAGGCGTGCTTCACCAAGACGCTTCCCTCAGAGGTCTCTGTATGTGGAAAGCCCAACGCTCGTGAGTTCATCACCAAGATCACTCAGAGCTTCAGAAGCAAGAGCTATGCGTGGCGCACTGCAGCCGGTGTCAAACCGCGGATCTCGGTAGGGGGTCCCGATCTCAGGCGTTTAGGCTGATGGTAACAGAAGCAAGGACACAATGTTTACCCAGGTTCGCCCCTCGATGGAGGTAAAACCCTACTTCTCGCTTGATTAATATTGAAGATATGGGTAGTACAAGAGTAGATCTACCACGAGATCGTAGAGGCTAACCCTAAGAGCTAGCCTATGATGGTATGATTGTAATTGTGATCGGCCTTCTAAGGACCAACCTCTCCGGTTTATATAGACACCGGAGAGGGCTAGGGTTTACATGGAGTCGGTTACAAGGAAGGAAATATAATATCTGGATCGCCAAGCTTGTCTTCCACGCAAAGGAGAGTCCCATCCCGACACGGGCCGAAGTCTTGAGTCTTGTATCTTCACGCTTCAATAGTTCGGACGATGTATATAGTCCGGCTGTCTGGATAACCCCTAATCGAGGACTCCCTCAGTAGCCCCTGAACCAGGCTTCAATGATGATGAGTCCATCGCGCAGTCTTGTCTTCGGCATTGAAAGGCGGGTTCCATCTCCGAATACTCCAAAATATCTGTTACGACAAATAGTGTCCGGCTTCCCATCAATGTTGTACTCCTAGGCTTCAGTGTCTCTGTAGGACCTTGAAGTATGTCTAGAGGGGGGGTGATTAGACTACTTGACCAATAAAAACTTAACCTTTTCCCAATTTTAGAGTTTGGTAGATTTTAGCTACTTTAGGATAAGTCAAGCAATCATCACACTATTCAAGCAAGCATGCAAAGAGTATATAGGCAGCGGAAATTAAAGCATGCAACTTGCAAGAAAGTTAAAGGGAAGGGTTTGGAGGATTCAAACGCAATTGGAGACACGGATGTTTTTGGCGTGGTTCCGATAGGTGGTGCTATCGTTCATCCACGTTGATGGAGACTTGAACCCACGAAGGGTAACGGCTGCGCGAGTCCACGAAGGGTCCACGAAGAAGCAACCTTGTCTATCCCACCATGGCCGCCACCCACGAAGGACTTGCCTCACTAGCGGTAGATCTTCACGAAGTAGGCGATCTCCTTGCCCTTACAAACTCCTTGGTTCAACTCCACAATCTTGCCGGAGGCTCCCAAGTGACACCTAGCCAATCTAGGAGACACCACTCTCCAAGAAGTAACAAATGGTGCGTTGATGATGAACTCCTTGCTCTTGTGCTTCAAATGATAGTCTCCCAAAGACTCAACTCTCTCTCATAGGTTTTGGATCTGTGGAAAGAAGATTTGAGTGGAAAGCAACTTGGGAAGGCTAGAGATCAAGATTCATATGGTAGGAATGGAATATCTTGGCCTCAAAACATGAGTAGGTGGTTCTCTCTCTAAATGGTAAGTTGGAAGTGTAGGTTCATTCTCGATAGCTCTCTCCGCAAATGAAGAGGAGGTGGAGGGTATATATAGCCTCCACACAAAATCTAACTGCTACACACAATTTACCAAACTCGGTGGGACCAAATCGTTAAACTCGGTCGGACCGATTTAGTAAACCTAGTCACCGTTAGTGATTTTCGGTGGGGCTGACAAGCATCTCGGTGAGACCGATTTGGTTAGGGTTAGGGCATAACGTAATCTCGGTAAGACTGATTACACAAACTCGGTGAGACCAATTTGGTAATAAGCTTTCCAGAGAGTTGGTCAGGTAATCTCGGTGGGACCGATTTGCTCTTTTCGGTGAGACCGAAATGTTACAAAAAGGAAATAGAGAGTTTACATTGCAATCTCGGTGGGACCGATCACTCACTTCGGTTAGACCGAAACGTTACGAAGGGAAACAGAGAGATTACAATCCCATCTCGGTGAGACCGAGATCCCTATCGGTAAGACCGATTTGCTTAGGGTTTGTGGCAGTGGCTATGACTTTTGGAATCGGTGGCGCCAGATAGGAAGAATCGGTGTGACGATTTTGGCTTTGGTTTAGGTCATTTGTGGATGTGGGAAAGTAGCTGAGGGTTTTGGAGCATATCACAAAGCACATGAAGCAAGAGGCTCATTAAGCAACACCTCATCCCTCCTTGATAGTATTGGCTTTTCCTATAGACTCAATGTGATCTTGGATCACTAAAATATAAAATGAAGAGTCTTGAGCTTTTGAGCTTGAGCCAATCCTTTGTCCTTAGTATTTTGAGGGATCCACTTTCATCATCCATGCCATGCCATTCATTGAGCTTTCCTGAAATAATAGTCTTGGAATAGCATTAGCTCAATGAGCTATATGTTGTTATGAATTACCAAAACCACCTAGGGATAGTTGCACTTTCAATCTCCCCCTTTTTGGTAATTGATGACAACATATAGATCAAAGCTTCGAAAAATGATAATAAGATTGAATAACATCGTCGCTTTGAGAAGTATGTGATAAGCAAGAGCGCCCCCTAAATTTGTGCATAGTTTAAAATTTGCTTTGGACTGCAAATGCACAATGAATTAGGCTCATTGGTTACTCTTCCATGTCACATACATCTTGGTGGAGCACTCAAAATAATAAGCATTGAATACATGCACTCATCGCCAAGCAAAGTGAATGATCACATAAGATAGATAGGATAGCATCAAACATGCATAAGTGTAGCTTATGATCAAACACATGATCATCAATGTCTCACAAGCATAGTATCTCAAACGATCAAAAGCAAACAAGTTTTAAACAACCAAATAAAGCGCGAGAGAACAAAAGCAACACTCTCTCTCTCGAAGCCTATCTATACATTTTTCTCCCCCTTTGGCAACAAGTTACCAAAAAGTTCATAGAAAATGCATAGTGCTAGATCGACTCTCAGGCTTGATCTTCTGGTGGTGGTGTCCTGATAACTCCAAGGACGAAGGCTTCAGTTGAAGTAGAGGGTGTTGGAGTGGATGCTGGAGCTGGTTGCACCGAACCGAAGGGCGAGATGGTGCCGAAGTTGTTGCTCTAGTGTCTGCCATCGCACCGCAATCGACCTCTGCTCGGGTACTCGCAAACACATTAGTGGTAGTATTACCTCGCCTCTCCTGATATCATCCTCGCAATGCTTCTACAACCGATCAATCTCGCCATTTTGACATCAAGGTCATGGAATTTGAGTTACATGATTCTCTCAAGGCTCTCCCGATTCGAGTGAGGGTGGCCACCCTTCTCAATCCTCAGTGTAGATGCTATCAAGTAACCAAGCTGCTCCTGTTTGGTTTTCAAGAAATATTCAGATGCCTCTTCTTGAGTTGGCATCTTTGCAGCCTTCTCCTTCTTTGCCTTCTCCTTCTTCTCTTGAGCTTGAACTGATGTTGGATCATTCTCATTCGTGACAACCTCATTGCCCTCAAAGTCTGGATAAAGTGGAAAGTGTTCCTTATCCAATTGATATTTTCCTGTGCCCATCTTTGAGTTGATCAATTCCTGAATCTAAGGGGCATATCCACAGCTCCTCTTTTGATCTACTGCAGTCCTCTTAATGGTTTAAATCATCAGGCTCATGACTTTGAATTTTTGTGGCACATCAAATACATGCAACATGTTGATGGCATGCCCTCTGATCATGTTATGGTCACCAGACTTGGGCAACAAAGTATGCCTTAGAATCCAATTAATGGTTGGCAGCCGTGACAGCAGAAAATGAACTGATCCAAACTTGTGAGTCTCTACTGCCTTGTCTGGGATTTCCTTGTACATGTGAGCCATGGAATTGTGATCCATCTTCTTCTTTGCATAAATGTCCAGGTCATCCTCATTTTCCTTTGGGGCATTTATCAGACTTGCCCATTCTTCAACAAATATCGGTACCTTGTACCTTCGCACATCCAAACAATTCTTCCATCCGGGTAAAATGTGTCAGGAGTAGAATTGCATGATAAGCTCATCATTCCAAAGGAGTGAACTTTTGTCCAACAAAATTAGCAACTCCACAAGCAACAAAGCTTTCTTGCACTCCTCGGATAGTGCTCTTCATTGTCCTTGATGTAGGTCCAATGACCCACCTCATGTCACAAACTATGGGCTTCTTGTCCAATGTAATTGTCTCATAGAAGTCATGTTGTTCCTTTGTATGGAACCTCGTAGTCAACAAAGCAGTCCTTCTCCTTGAAGCATATGGATCTTCCATCCTCCACAGCCTCAGCCCTCAATCCTTCCCCGATCCTCATGTCTTCACCACAGGATGGGCATCATTGTGGTCTGTATCTTGGGCTTGAGCTTTCTTAGACCTGTCCTTCTTCATCTTATTCTTCAAAGAACATTTGGCACTGGGGCCTTGTTCTTCAAAGAAATGGAATACTCCTAGTATTCCTCTTTGGTGCTTGCTTGGCCTTGGATGCAGCTTTGGGTGCTTCCTTGGGCTTAGATGTTGCAGCCCTCGATCCGATTGCATCTCCCATAAGCTTGGGTGCCTTAAGTGTCAAAAGAACCTCTTCCTCTTCTTCTAATCTCTTCTCATAGAGGGCTTTCCAAGGACCTTGGTAGTTGTGGTTCTTGCTCTTTTCTTTTTCTTGTCCTAAGCACCTTCATCCTCTAATTCAATTGTGAACTTCATAGTCTCACCAGTATGAACTTTCTGAGATTTGGAAGAAGTGACTTTCTTCTCAGGTGCCTCTTTGGGTTTAGTCTGAGCTGGCACTTGAGTGGACTTTCTGGCCTTGGGCATTGGTATCCTCTTGGCAGGAACTTTCTTCTTCAGACCTGGCTTGGTGCTATATGCAGAGCCATATTCCTTCTTGAGCACTACTGTCGGTGTCAAAACCGGCGGATCTCGGGTAGGGGGTCCCGAACTGTGCATCTAGGCGGATGGTAACAAGAGACGAGGGACACAATGTTTTTACCCAGGTTCGGGCCCTCTTGATGGAGGTAAAACCCTACGTCCTGCTTGATTAATATTGATGATATGGGTAGTACAAGAGTAGATCCACCACGAGATCAAGGAGGATAAACCCTAGAAGCTAGCCTATGGTATGATTGTTGGGATGTAATGTTCGTCCTACGGACTAAGGCCCTCCGGTTTATATAGACACCAGAGAGGCTTGGGTTACACAGAGTCGGTTACAATGGTAGGAGATCTACATATCCGTATTGCCAAGCTTGCCTTCCACGCCAAGGAAAGTACCTTCCGGACACGAGCCGGAGTCTTCAATCTTCTATCTTCGTAGTCTGGGAGTCGAGCGGATATTTATAGTCCGGCTGTCCGGACACCCCTAGTCCAGACTCCTCAAGAGTCTCCCTAACCAGGCTTCAATGACGATAAGTCCAAATAGGTTTGTAGTCTTCGGCGCTGCAAGGCGGGTTCTCCTTTAAATCCCATGTACCGCCGAATAGTGTCCGGCTTCACCTCAATACTGTGCTCCTCGGCTTCTATGCCAAATTATGGCCCTCTTCCACGCTGTCGCATTTAATGCGAAAAGCCAGGTGTCTTTTACATTTCACCCCTAATTGTGCGGGTCGTCCGCCTATAAAAGGGCAAGGATCCAGATCCAAACCGCACCGCCTTTCCTCCGCCAGATACTCCATCGGCGCGCCGACCACGAAATCCATTCCACCATGGATCGTCAACGCGCTCTTCCTCACGCGCTTCCTAGCCCATCGCCAGGATTGGAGGAGGTGCTCTATTTCGCACAATGAGCTAGTAAAGCTCCAAACGGAGGGGTTTCTTCCTCCGCCTTCATGGTCCCAAATCCGAGCCGGGCTGGTTACTTATCGAGGTGGGAGGCAAAGGAGGACACCCTGCCCCAACAAGGGGAGCGGTGTGTTTCGGCCCCTATCCGATAAGGGGCCTCGATTTCAATACATCCGCTCCTCCGCTGGCTCCTCAAGTTCTACTTGACTCCAGCTCCACCACCTCACGCCCGCCTCAGGCTGCATATCATGGCTACGAGCTCTTTGTGAGCTATTCCTCGGCATCGAGCCCCATTTCGCATTGTGGAAGAGGTTGTTTTGCCTCGCACTCGCTGTCACCAGGGGTCCATATATCAAGTGGGCGGCGCCAAATATGGCGATCGCCGACCGGATACCTATCCGCACCCCTAAGAGGGCGCCCGAGGACTGGCCCTGAGTGGTTTTATATGGTGGACGCCTGCCGCTCGACCCAGTCCGGATTGGCCTCCAAGTTTGATGCTGCCTTTTGAAGAAACGCCAGCGCTTGGCGCCTGAGCCCCGCTTGAGGAAGACAAGAGCGCCCATTACTTGATGGGCCGGATAAGATTAATGGCTCATTCCGCTTGACCATGATTGGAGTCATGGCGACGCAGCATCAAGCGGGGTGCAGCCGCAGAATACAGAGGCCACCCCATGTGGGATTTCAATGGGGAGGACGACGCTATTTTCAAGACGGCCAAGAAGGGCCGGGTTCACCGAGGATCCGTGAAGATTCTGTCCGGTCTGCATAAGGGGAGAAGGAGGACTTCCTTCATCCGAACCCTTTGATGGGTTTTCCATGGTCAATCCTAGAGGATGGGTGTTTAACACCTCAAGGGTTCTACCCGCTCTCTCGGTTTAAGCTTCTTACATTACGCCTTCGGCGCAGGATCTACGCCGGACCGTGGTGGACATGGTGAGTCCTCGCTCCGCAACCCGAGGATCCGGAAGGATCCTCGGTCCGCCTCCAAGAGGATCCGACATCAAGGTGGAGCTGATCGACGGGTGTATCACCAGCTCAAGATCGATAATGCTTTGGTCGCCATTACGGCGACTACCCCTGCTAAGTTCGCATCCTGTGACCACGATCAAGTCCGGACACCGCTATCCTATCCTTGCTCGCTTCGACCTTCGCGAACGATGGTATTTTGCAGAAGCGCCATTACGGCAGAGTCGAGTCTGCGGCCGACCTCCACCAGAGGTCATCCGAACTAGCAGGAGGAAAAGGAGCGCCGTGCGGGCAGAAACGTCGCCGCAAAGGTATAGCTCGTGTTTGATCTTTTTGAGCAACGTTCCGAGGAAACTTCTAAGTTGTAGGATCGAAAGTATGTCTAGAGGGGGGGTGATTAGACTACTTGACAATATAAAAATTCAGCCTTTTGATAAAGACAAGTTTTTGGCAGATTCACGATTATGATCAAGTCAAGCATCACCCTACACATGCAATTCTAGAGTATAGGCAGCAGAAAGTAAGTTGCACATGTAGTAAAGAGAGGTGGAGAAGAGCAAACGCAATTTGGAGACACGGAGATTTTTCTCGTGGTTCCGATAGGTGGTGCTATCGCCAATCCACGCTGATGGAGACTTCAACCCACGGAGGGTAACGGCCATGAGAGTCCACGGAGGGCTCCACCCACTAAGGGTCCACAAAGAAGCAACCTTGTCTATGCCATCATGGCTCACGCCCACGGAGGGCTAGCCTTACTCTGGGTAGATCTTCACGAAGTAGGCGATCTCCTTGCCCTTACAAACTTCTTGGTTCAACTCCACATCTCGACGGAGGCTCCCAAGCGACACCTAACCAATCTAGGAGGCACCACCTCCAAAAGGTAATAGATGGTGTTGGTGATGATGAACTCCTTGCTCTTGTGCTTCAAATGATAATCTCCCCAACACTCAACTCTCCTCACCGATTTGGTTGTGGTGGAAGAAAGGATTGAGTGGAAAGCAACTTGGGAAGGCTAGAGATCAAGCTTCATATGGTGGGAGTGGAGCAACTTGATCTCAACACAAGGGTAGGTAGTTTTCTTCTCGTAAATGTAAGGTAGGAGTGGTAGTTCTTTCGATGGCTCTCCCACGAGTGAAGAGGGGTGGAGGGTATTTATAGCCTCCACACAAAATCCAACTGCTACACACATTTGACCAATCTCGGTGGGACCGAAGTTGACAACTCGGTGAGACCGAAAGTTCAAATCATGTGAACGTTGGGATTTTCTGGGACCGAAAATACAATCTCGGTTAGTCCGATTCGTCCAAAGACAAGAGCTTGCCAATCTCGGTGAGATCGATTTCATCATCTCGGTGACACCGATTTGATGACGTATGTTGTCATGAAGCTTGGCAACTCAAGTTTCGTGAGACCGAGTTCGAATCGGAAAATCCGAAATTTCTAGGGTTTGGCTTTGTGGCTGAGGTGGTTCATCTCGGTGTGACTGGTTTGGAAAATCGGTGGGACCGAGATTACTTATGAGTGTATATTGTAGTGAGAGTTGCGATAGTTTAGGAGATGTATCACTAAGCACTTTGAGCAACCAGATCATCAACATAACCTCATCCCTTTTAATAGTATTGGCTTTCCTATGGACTCAATGTGATCTTGGATCACTAAACCAAAATGGAGTCTTGAGCTTTTGCCAATGCTTGCCTTAGCATTTTGAGGGGTCCACTTCTTCATCCTTGCCATACCCATATCAATCGAACTTTCTCAAATGATTCTCAAGTAACTATTAGTTCAATGATATATATGTTGTTATTAATTACCAAAACCACCCGGGGATTAGTTGCACTTTCAATCTCCCCCTTTTTGGTAATTGATGACAACATATAGATCAAAGCTTCGACAAAGGATATAATCAATGAATAATATCGTCGCTTTGAGAAGTATGTGATAAGCAAGAGCTCCCCTAAATTTGTGCATTATTTAAGATTTGCGCTTGAATGCAAATGCACAATCGATTAGGATCATGGGTCACTCTTCCATGTCACATACATCTTGGTGGAGCGCACAAAATGATAAGAATGAACAGCATGCACCCAATCACCAAGACATGAGTAAATGGTCATACAAGATATGAATAGCATATGATAAGCATTAAGCACACATTAAGGCATAGTACGACCAAGCACTCATTAAGGTAGAATGAAACGAGTATCAAACACACGGAATGTCTCAAAATCAAAAGTATCTCAAAGAAACCGCAAATGAACGAAAGAGCAAAAGCGCAAAAGACAACAAAGACTCTCTCTCTCTCGAAGTCCTATGATCTATACAATTTCTCCCCTTTGCAACAAGTTACCAAAAAGTTCAAAAGGCATAGAGCTAAGCGCCACCGGGACTCTCGCGGCGGCTCCCGTCTGGGTTGATGTTGAGTTGAAATGGCAGATCAAGAAAGACTTCACCGATGTCTGTGGAGCCGGAGGAGTGGTCACCGAGCTGAGCTGAGCCGGAGCAACTGATGGAGCTGTGGAGGTGCCGAGGCTGTAGTCCCGTGTCTCCCATCGAATAGCAAATGATCGGGTCTTGTGGGAACCGGAGCAGTCTGTTGATAATCATCCTGGACTAAGTCATCCTGCATCTCACGCATAAGCTCTTCCTTCTCCTCTTGCTTCCTCAATATCTCGCCTCAAGCTTGTTGACAAGCATTTGCACTTCATCCACCTTCACATCCAGAGCATGGATCTTGTCTTCAACAATCCTCTCAAGGCTCTCCCGAGACTGCATAATGCTGGCCAGCGTTGTTCAATCCTTTGGGTAGCTTCAAGGAGCTGCTCTCCAACACTCTTTGGTTTAGCTGCCGCCGCCGCTTCCTTTTCAGCTTTGGCTTTCTTGGCAGCTTCAATCTTTGCTTGACCTTCAACCGACATTGATCCTCCTCATCCATCACAACAACATTGTCCTCATGCTCAGCTGCAAAGTGGCAAGTGTGGTCTATCCAACAAGTATGTGCCCGTGCCAAACTTGGCATTGATAAGCATCCAATATGCGGGCAAATCCACATGATCTCTTCGTCACCGCAGTCCTCTTGATGGTCTCAACTATCAAGTCCATCACCTTGAAAGGTGCTCTCTCATCAAGTATATGCAGATGTTGATAGAGTATCCTCCGATCATGCAATGATCTCTAGACTTGGGCATCAAGGTATGCCTCAGAATAGTGTTTGTGGTAGGTAGACCTGCCTGGAGATAGTACACTGAGCCGAGCTTCCAGATTCCCAAATCCTTAGCTAGGACCTCTTTGTACATGTTCTTCATGGATTCATGGTTCTTCTTGGGAATACCATAAACATCAATGTCATCCTCTCTTTGCACTGGAGCATTCAGCAGTGCTGCCCATTCTTCAACAGTTGAAGAGAATCTTTGGCCTTCTGTCATCCATACAATCCTTCCATCAAGATAGAAATGAGCTGTGGCATAGAATTGCATAATCATCTCATCATTCCAATCAACTTCCGACCTACAAAGTCTGCAACACCACATGCAAGGAAGCTTTCATGCACATGTGGAAAGAAGTCTCTGTGTTTTCATCACAATATACTTCCAATAACGATCTCGTGTCTCGCAACTATAGGCTTCTTGTCCATCAAGATAGCCTCATAGAAGTCCCGCTGCTCTCTCGTGTGGAATCTTGGATCAACAGCAGTTCTTCTCCTCACGGCATATGGGTCGATTGTCTCCATAGCCCGAGACCTCTATCCTTCCTTTCCTTCATGTTCTCACTTTGAGGATGAGCATCATTGTGTAGTGGCAGTTTCATCAAGTTTCAAAGAAACTGGTGCTTCATCATCCGACACACCGGTGGCACATCATCTTTCTTCTTCTCGATGCGGAATGTTCCCGATCGTCTTCTTTGGCTTGGCAAAGAAGCTTTGCTGGAGCTGCCTTGACTGGAGCAGATCGCTTGGGCTTTGAAGTGGCTCCACTCGATGGCATCACCCATGAACTTAGACTTCGAGGAGGAGGCTGGGGTGCTTCCTCATCCTCATCTTCCTCTCGCTGCATCATCATGCACAATCCTCTTCCTCTTGGAAGTTTTCTTCACCTTGCTTGTAGTTTCTCTTCCAAACTCAGCTTCTTTGCAACTGTGGACTGCTTCACTTTTCTCGGTGCCTTTCTTGGTTTGTCAATTTCGTGGCTCTTTGGCAACAACTTTTCTCTTGGGCTTGAGGAGACCTCTTCCTCAACAATGAAATCGAATCTTCTTCATCGTAGTTTCTTCTTCTTTCGCCCCGGTGGCTGCAGGAGGCAAACCACTTGGTGTGCTCCTCTCACCATCATCCGATGAGCTGCTGGGTTCAGACTAGTGCCCGCCTCGAATATCAGCAATAGGTGACTCGACCTGTTCTCGCTGTCACTAGCATCCGATATGGCCGACAACCCGTGAATAGATAAGGTATAGGAAGAGTAGAAGAGTTATCACAAATCGCGAAGATTTTGCAAACAAAATGAGTTCAAATTCTAGTATTAGGTTTTCACAGTAAGACATTTCGGTCGATCGAGTTTAAAATTTGTGAATCCGGTGTTCAAACAGAAGTTTTCACACCACTTTCGTTGCACAAGTGGGTTTCGTCCCGCCGAAAACACTAGGGTTTCACTAAATCCTCATTTCGTCATACCGATTTGCACAACCTCGTTAGACCGAAGGGTGCAAAGGTAATGGCCAGAGGCCAAATCGGTCATACCGAGAATGTAAAATCGGTCTCACCGAGATGTGTTCGCGGAAACCTAACCCTAAAACTTTTACTCGAATCTAATCCAAAAGATCTAATCTGTGTTAAGGAAGATTTCAAACGTGGCAAGATTACAGCAAACCAAACGCCATTGAATCGGAGATGGGAGCACGAGGGATCGAAACTCACCCTAACTTGGTGGAGTTCTCTACGGCGCAACGGCGCGAGAAGATGTCCGCTGACGGCGACGGAGACTCTGCGGCGAGGGCGCGAAAGCGATTTACGGAGACGATCCGGAGACCACGGCGACGGCAAAGAAGGGGTTTGGGGCGAGGCGTTTGAAGTAGAAAGCAACGCTACGCCCTGAGTATATATACCCCCTTGTTGTCGGTGGGACCGAGTTGTAAACTCGGTGGCACCGAGATGAATAATCGCAGTGCTATGCACTTCGTCACGCCGAAAATTACAACTCGGTTTCACCGAGGTGAAAACCTAGATCAATCCAAATGCTTTCGCTTTGACCGAGTTTGAGGGGTTGGTCCGACCAAATCACTTAGAAGGTTTTGTAAGTTAGCCCTTGACGGATCGGTGGCTCCGAGTGCTCCTCACTCGGAGGGTCCGAAATTGACTTGTTCAAAGTATGTGATGTAAGCATGAATAGAATTTGAGACAAGAAAGCATAGATAGCTAGGGGAGGTACTTAGGCATTCTTGTCCATCCATTTGGTCAGAAAAATCAAAGCAACCAAAACAACAAATGGATGTCCTTGAATGGATAAAATCATGCATCCAACATGCTCACACAATAAGATAGCAAATGAAATATGTGTCAAACATGCACAATCAAAACTCTAGCTACTATCACACAATTTGTCGATGACTAGGTCATCTTTATATGAGTATATTGACTTGGGAGTCAAATGAGAACATTTGATCATAGGTCATACTCATCGCTTAAGCACAAGTGGGGTTACCACTTTACATAAAGCATTGATGTGTTCACATCATTTGAAGATGCTTTAGCTCAATTCTTTAGAGCAAAGCTCCCCTAGATGTGAGAACCCCTTTAAAGGGTCAAACTAACCTTGGGTTGTCGAGAAGACTTCATGTAGATGTTGAAGATGTGGATGCTCAATGTTGATGAAGATCATCAAGAGTTGGGAGCAATCCTTTGGATTCGGGCACTTTCAATACCTACATGGGTTAGTCCCACAAGGAACAAACAAGGATATCCATGGACATAGATTGAAGTTCACACAATAGATGATGTCCATGAAAGCAATGATTACCTTGTCCCTTGACTTACCAACAAGAGGGTTTGTGACTCCATGAACTAGTGCATAATGTGGAAGTTGGTTGCACAAGTTTTGCCAAAATGAATGTGAGTGAAGTATGTTGGCGGAGTCACCCTCAAGAACTCTCTAGTTCTTCTTCTTCGGGATCCACATCATCTTGATGGGAATCCTTGGGGTAGTAGTTGAGCTTGACGAAGTAGAACTTGACGTTTCCTTGGGAACCCACTTGACCATGGCTTTAGGTGCTTCAATAAATGCATCAATTTCCTCTTGAAGCTTGTCCTTGCCTTTTAGCTTGTGGTCTTGTGGTGGAAGGTCATCTTGAGCTTGTTCCACATTGGAAGAAGTAGGATTGTACTTCTCCTTTTGAGGAATAAACTGTGGAGTGGGATATTGACCTTCTTCCCATTCAACACCCTCGGCGTTGAACTTTCGCTCAAAACCAATTCCTTGATTCTTCCTGCCTTCCTTGCTTAAGTAACAATTTCTCAAAGTTCTTGCTTCCGCAAGGCTCTTGTAGACACCTTTCTATAATCCCTTTCAATAAACTATTTTCTTGCTCAAGTGTAACTTGGCTTGAAACATTGTTAGTGGAATCAAGAGAACTACTAGAAGCAACAATATTGGATTTAGCATGGTTATTGTTACTACTAGATGAAGAATTTTTCTTATGCTTGTCATGCTTAGTTTTAATGGGAGGCAAGAAATTAGACAAGAGAAGTCGTTTGGCAAGATATGAAGAACTCTTCTTTCGAAGATCATCATTGATAGCTTTTAGAAACTCATGTTCTTGCTCTAGAGTGAGCTTCTCGAAGCGTAGCTTCTCATGAGATCTTAGGAGCTCTCTATGATCTTCTTGAGTTGTTTCATGAGCTAACTTAAGAGTGTTTAGTTCTTTAGTTAGACGCTCAATCTCCTTCATAGCATTGTCATTCGACTCTTCTCGACTATAAAGACTACTAGCATGTTCATCATTACTAGGCTCACTAGATTTATCATGTAAGAGCTCATCTTCACCAAGCAAGTCATCCTCATCACTATCAAAGTCAATAAATTCAGGGTGTGATACCTTGGGGCCTTTAGCCATGAAGCATCTTCCAATTCCCTCATTTGGTGAATCAAATAAGTCATAGGAGTTGGAGTTGGAGGATACGAGAGCAAGACCGCAACACCTTCATCTTCACTATAGTCGGAGTTGGAGTGATAGCTTCTTTCGATTGATTGTCTGAGTCGGAGCCGAGACCCATTCACCTACATGAGCTTGATGTTTTCTTCTTGTGTAGCTCCTTGATGACTTGTCTTTACTCTCCTAATCCTTGCTTCTCCGAGAGGGTCTTCGCTCATAACGATCATCTCTACTCCTTCTCTCTTCCGAGGTGACTCTTCTCTTGAGCTTCTTCTTCTTGGAGATTCTTCTCTTCTCTTGTGGGGAGCCGAGCACTCATTTGAGTAGTGTCCGGTCTTCCACAATTGTAGCAGTTTCGATCACGACTAGAAGATCTCTTTTCATCATATGATCTAGACTTTGAGCTTCTCTCTTTGCTTCTACTCTTGTAGAATTTGTTGAAGTTCTTCACCATTAGGCTTATCTCTTCATTGGAAACTAGCTTGTCACTTGAGGTTGCAGGGAACATCACTTGTAGCTTTGTAAGCACCACTTGACTTGTTGTGAAGCTCTTCCTTATCCTTAAGTGTCATCTCATGAGCAACAATTCTTCCAATGACTTCGTTGGCTTGAGATTCTTGTAGTTTGGCATCATTTGGATCAAAGTGCACACGGTGTCATACTTTCCATCCAAAGCTCGAGAATCTTCTTGATGATGAATCGATCGGTCATTTCTTCGCTTCCTAAGCCGGCAATCTCATTTGTGATGAGAGCAAGCCTAGAGTACATTTCAGCTAATTCTTCACCTTCCTTCATCTTGAACTTGTCAAGTCGACCTTGAAGAACATCTAGCTTTGATTCCTTCACGGACTCGGTACCTTCGTGCATTTCAACCAAAGTATCCCAAATCTCTTTTGCATTCTCAAGACGGCTGATTTTGTTGAACTCCTTGGGACACAAGGCATTGAAGAGAATGTCACAAGCTTGAGCATTGTTTTGCAACATCCGCAATTCATCCGCTAGAAGCTTCATGATCCGAACTTTTCCTTCCTCAAGAATTCACCTTGCATACCAACACAAATAATGCCCCATGCGGCTGGGTTATGGCCAAGAATATGCATTTTCATTTTATGCTTCCAACTAGCAAAGTTTGTACCATCAAAGTAAGGACCTCTACTTAAAATTACCCTCACTAGACGCCATACTCTCCTAGGTTGTGAAACCAAGCTTATGGAGTCCAATGCAATGGAAACCAATACAATGGAGACCAAAGCTCTGATACCACTTGTAGGATCGAAAGTATGTCTAGAGGGGGGTGATTAGACTACTTGACAATATAAAAATTCAGCCTTTTGATAAAGACAAGTTTTTGGCAGATTCACGATTATGATCAAGTCAAGCATCACCCTACACATGCAATTCTAGAGTATAGGCAGCGGAAAGTAAGTTGCACATGTAGTAAAGAGAGGTGGAGAAGAGCAAACGCAATTTGGAGACACGGAGATTTTTCTCGTGGTTCCGATAGGTGGTGCTATCGCCAATCCACGCTGATGGAGACTTCAACCCACGGAGGGTAACGGCCATGAGAGTCCACGGAGGGCTCCACCCACGAAGGGTCCACAAAGAAGCAACCTTGTCTATGCCATCATGGCTCACGCCCACGGAGGGCTAGCCTTACTCGGGTAGATCTTCACGAAGTAGGCGATCTCCTTGCCCTTACAAACTTCTTGGTTCAACTCCACATCTCGACGGAGGCTCCCAAGCGACACCTAACCAATCTAGGAGGCACCACCTCCAAAAGGTAATAGATGGTGTTGGTGATGATGAACTCCTTGCTCTTGTGCTTCAAATGATAATCTCCCCAACACTCAACTCTCCTCACCGATTTGGTTGTGGTGGAAGAAAGGATTGAGTGGAAAGCAACTTGGGAAGGCTAGAGATCAAGCTTCATATGGTGGGAGTGGAGCAACTTGATCTCAACACAAGGGTAGGTAGTTTTCTTCTCGTAAATGTAAGGTAGGAGTGGTAGTTCTTTCGATGGCTCTCTCCACGAGTGAAGAGGGGTGGAGGGTATTTATAGCCTCCACACAAAATCCAACTGCTACACACATTTGACCAATCTCGGTGGGACCGGTTGACAACTCGGTGAGACCGAAAGTTCAAATCATGTGAACGTTGGGATTTTCGTGGGACCGAAAATACAATCTCGTTAGTCCGATTCGTCCAAAGACAAGAGCTTGCCAATCTCGGTGAGACCGACTTCATCATCTCGGTGACACCGATTTGATGACGTATGTTAAAGAAGCTTGGCAACTCAAGTTTCGTGAGACCGAGTTCGAATCGGAAAATCCAAATTTCTAGGGTTTGGCTTTGTGGCTGTGGTGGTTCATCTCGGTGACTGGTTTGGAAAATCGGTGGGACCGAGATTACTTATGAGTGTATATTGTAGTGAGAGTTGCTGATAGTTTAGGAGATGTATCACTAAGCACTTTGAGCAACCAGATCATCAACATAACCTCATCCCCTTTTAATAGTATTGGCTTTCCTATGGACTCAATGTGATCTTGGATCACTAACCAAAAATAGAGTCTTGAGCTTTTGCCAATGCTTGCCTTAGCATTTTGAGGGGTCCACTTCTTCAGTCCTTGCCATACCCATATCACTGAACTTTCTGAAATGATTCTCAAGTAACTATTAGTTCAATGATATATATGTTGTTATTAATTACCAAAACCACCCGGGATTAGTTGCACTTTCATAAGTGCTCATGATCTTTATAGGAGAAAAGCGCCACGGATCATGAGCGCAAGAATTGCCGACCCAACCAACACCAGCCAGGCTCAGCGCGCCGGACCGAGGGGGGAGGCAAGCGCAAGACGCGAACCGGATCCTGCTCCAACGGAGGATACCGACAGACCGTCCGCCACCAAGTCGGAGGTGGAGAGCGCTATGAATCATAGACGCCACGACAGTTTTTCAGAAGCGTGCTTTTCCCTAAGGCATTGGATGCCTTTAACGAGGGGACGCAGATCTCCGTGCTGCTCAAAATGGTTTTACCAGAGCTACGGAGCAAAGATGTTAAAGACATACGGGTAAGGAAATTTTAATGGTTGTATACACCAAGAGTTCTCGAGACTTAAATTAGTTATGCTAACTGATTTAAGGATCATTTGAAATTTCAGGCCCTTAACGAGAAGAATGCCCGTTGTCTCGGGAGCTGCAAGATTGCAAGGCCCAGCTTGAGGCTGCACTTGCTGCCGCAGGAGGAGACGGAAAGACCCCCCTGGTAACACATTTGCATAAATTAATATAAGCGCTGTGCGGTATGCACGTGAGTCTAATAATGACATCGCAGTGCCGCCGAACAAGATCCGGACAGTAAGATTATTGCGCCACTAAAGGTCGGCGAGAATGTGCCGAACAGAGTTCAGCAGAAAGGAACAAGCTCCAAGATGCCAACGCCAAGCTCGGAGAAGAGCTGAAGGCGTCTGTGCCGAGCTGTCCGGCTCATTCAAGGAGAATCAACGCTTGTCAAGGCATCTATAGTAGTGCTTGAGCGAACTCTCTAAGTAAGAAGAGTTCGGCGAGGAAGCAATTTGACATAATATGTCTTGTAGGTATATCGACGGGTCATCCTACGGAGGAGATGCCCGACGATGGGTGATCAACTTCCCGAATCACAGCGGCTACTCGAACGAGTTCGCAGAAATGAGTGGCGCCTGCAGTGTGCTTTATGGCCATCCTCGCCTCGCCCGAGGGCCTCGGGAGCTTGCAGAGAAGCCGCAGGAGTACGGCAGCGCCTGCTTGTGGAAGATTTCGCTTGCTGCCAGACGCCTGGGTAATTAAGCTACAGAATCCCATGCTAATGGTGCCACGCTGCCTCACATCGCTGCTAATCTATCGTTAGATCAAAACCGTCCAAAATTAAAATTCAAATTTTGGTAGATAATAAAAGTTTTAAAATATTAAACAAAAATGTTCAAGTAAGTGACCAATATTGCTAAAGTAATTATATTGAAGAAAGCATAATTTTACAAAGTGCCTAAGTGCTTTAAACTAAATAAAACAGTAATAAAATAAAAAGGAAAAGAAAATGTAACAAACAAAAAAGAAGGAAAAGCCCCTCGACAATCTGGGCTGGGAGGCCCACTGTCGACCCACTCGCCCACCATGCCCATCCCCGCCTACTAACCCACTCCTCCCATCGTAACCCTAACCGTCCACTCATTCCCCACTCCCACATCGCCACCCCACTCCCCTCGCCCCCTCCCCGATCCAGATCGATCGGGCGCTGCCGCCGCCGCCGCCCGAAGCCTCTGCCGGAGCCGCCCGCCACCCTGCGCCGCTGCTGCCGCATGTCCGCTCTCCGTCGTTCGCCCTCGCTTCCTCCACGCCGACGCCATCGGTGCGCGCCAAGGCTTACAAAGAAGACCGCCGCCGCAGCCACCTCGCCGCCGGAGCTTCCCGCCGCCTACCTCCTCATCGCCGGCTGCTTCCCTAGGGCGCCGCTGTCCCCGCCGACCACCCCGACCTCGCCGCTTCGCCCCTTACGAATCGCGGTGAGGCTCCGCCTCTTCCCACTCCTCTCCTCATGTTGACGCCGCCATGATCGCCGTCTGCCCTCCGCTATCGCGCCCACTACTACCGCGGCTCTGCCGCCCAGATCGCCTCCCCAGATCGCTCATACATGGCCGCTGGGCTGCTCGGTCACTGACCACACCGCCGCCATTGTTGCCGTGTTCGCACCCCGAGCCTTTATACCCCTCAGGCCATCACCAAGCCCACAGATGTGCTCGACGCTGCGGCTCAAGCCTTCGCGCTTCTTTATCGCGCCTCCGCCTCCACTGCGCTCGCCGCCGCTGCCTCGCTCGGCCATGAAAGACGCCCCTGCCAAGGCGTCTCGGCGCCAAGGTTGTCGTCGTCGCGCGCTCGCCCTTCGACGTCTGCTCGGGCGCCGCGCACGCTTCAAGGCTGCCCGCTAGCGACGCCAGACCAACGCCTGCGTTCGCTATGGCCTCCAAAGCATCGCCAAACGGGCCCATGCCCTAGAACTTTTTTAAAAAAAGGAATTAAAAATAATAATAAATAGAAATATCAATCAATTAATTAATTAACTAAATAATTAACTTAATTAATTCTGGTTAAATTAACTAATTAAGATTAATTAACCTAATAACTAGTTAACCTAATTAACTACTATTAGTTAGCTAAATAGTCCCTAACAGTGGGACCCACTGTCAGTCGACCAGTGTTAACTCCTTGCTGATCACGACATCACACGCAAGGCCATGCCGACGCTATCCCATACTATTCTGGATAATGTTGATTTAAATTAATTAAATAAATTCCAAAAAAATGATTAAGACTTTAGAAAATCATAGAAAATAAACCATAGCTCAGATGAAAATACTTTCTACATAAAAGTTACTCAGAACGACGAGACGAATTCGGATATGCAGCCCGTTCGTCCGCCACACACCCCTAGCATAGCAAACACGCAACTTTCCCCCTCCGGTTCATCTGTCCGAAAACGTGAAACACCGGGGATACTTTCCCGGATGTTTCCCCCTTTCGTCAGATCACCTACTATCGCATAGGGCACGCCAAACACCGCAGATTGCCTTGTTATGCTTTGTGATGCTTTGATTGCTCATATTTATTGTGTTCCTCTCCGCTACTTCTTTCCGATAGACCGAGATCGCCGGCGACCCCGGTTCGACTACGGTGTTGGTGACTCGTCCTTCTTGCCAGAGCAACCAGCAAGCCCCCTTGATCACCAGATATCGCCTATTCTCCTCTATACCGCTTGCATTAGAGTAGTGTAGCATGTTACCGCTTCCGCTGATCCTATTCTCGATGCATAGCCCCGACATTGTTGCTACATCTGCTGATACCTTACCCGCAATCCTAAATGCTTAGTATAGGATGCTAGTTTATCATCATTGGCCCTACATTCTTGTCACCGCTTTGTCAGTATATTGGGCCGTGATCACTCGGAGGTGATCACGGTACATACTATACATACATACATACTGCATGATGGTGACTAAAGTCGGGTCACTCGATGAGTACCCGCAAGTGATTCTCGATGAGGGGCCGAAAGGACAGTGGCTCCATCCCTGTAGAGGTGGGCCTGGGTTCCCGACGGCCCCGATCACACTTTGTATGAGGCGACAGGCAGGTTGAGACCACCTAGGAGACAGTGGGCCTGGCCTGCTCGGGCGCTCATGGATACTTAACACGCTTAACGAGATCCGGGTATTTGATCCGAGTCCGCCATTTGGTCTATACGCACTAACCATCTACGCGGAGTAGTTATGGGTATCCCGACGTCGTGGTATCACCGAAGCCTTCTTGACGTCGGCCGATCGAGTGGCGCGCCGGATTGGAACGCAAGCCCGCACTTGTATTAAGGGGCTAGTTCGCTTCCGGCCACAGACGCGAACGCTTGTGTGTGCTTTCAGGCGATGGGCCTGCACTTGCGCAAGACTTAGGTTTAGACCGGTGTCAACCTCTCTCACAGCCTAGGTGGGGCTGCGACGTGTTGATCTTCATGACCGGCATGACCCAGAAAGTGTGTCCACCAAATGGGATCAAGCGTGTTGGGTTATGTGGTGCACCCCGAGGGAAGTTAATCTATTCAATAGCCGTGTCCCTCGGTAAAGGACGACCCGGAGTTGTACCTTGACCTTATGACAACTAGAACCGGATACTTAATAAAACACACCTTCCAAGTTCCACAGACAACCCGGTGATCGCTTCCACAGGAGACGAGGGAGGATCGCGGGTAGGATTATACTACGCGATGCTACCGGAGATGCTACCGAGATGCTACTTGGAGATGCTACTTGGAGGACTTCAATCTACTCTCTTCTACATGTCAGAAGACGGAGGCTGCGAGCGTAGTCTTCGGCTGTGATTAGCTATCCCCTCTTATTCTCGCATTCTCAGCTCACCCACCGATATGGCCCTTTACACATATACCCATGCATATGTAGTGTAGCTCCTTGCTTAAGCGAGTACTTTGATGAGTACTCACGGTTGCTTTCTCCCCCTTTTCCCCTTTCCTTTCTTTTTTCGGTTGTCGCAACCAGATGCCGGAGTCCAGAGCTGACACCACCGCCGATGACGACTACTACACCGGAGGTGCCTACTACTACGCAAGCTGTCACGACGACGACTCAGAGTAGTTTAGGAGGATCCTGCAGGAGGCCCGCGCTTCTTCGATCTCAGATCCCGCTTTGTGCTAGCCTTCTTAAGGCAAACTTGTTTAACTTATGTCCGTACTCAGATATTGTTGCTTCCGCGACTCGCCTATGATCGAGCACTTGTATTCGAGCCCTCGAGGCCCCCGGCTTGTATTATGATGCTTGTATGACTTATTTATGTTTTAGAGTTGTGTTGTGATATCTTCCGTGAGTCCTCGATCTTGATCGCATTACGCTTATGCGTGCATGATTAGTGTACGATTGAATCGGGGCGCACAAGTTGGTATCGAGCCGATCGCTCAGTAGGAATCCCCTTCCGCACTCTTTGGCAAGTCGAGTCTAGACATTGCAAAACTTTTACTAACATGGCCGTGAGTCTTATGGGCTCACGTCGCCATTTGGTTGGTATTGGGATCTTTTACTCCTTGATCTTTACTCTGGGTCTTTGAACTCTCTTCTATTCGGGTTTAAATGATTTTGCTAACTCTGACTCTAGGTTCTCGTAAAATACTTTCTCCCGGAGAGCCCCTCACTCCAGATGATCGCTTGCTGCATCGGAAGATTCAGAAGATACTCTACGATGATCTTTCGAGACTTTGTGCCATTGCTATTGCAATTCCTTTCCATCGATAAACCCCTATGGACAACCACGTGCACTTGCCATTGATACAATCATTCCTCGTTGATCTTGTTATTACAAGATGCAACGAATTATTTCTCCAACTTTTTGAGAATCCTTGAGCTTATTGCCTTGCGGTTCTTTGCCAAATGAATACCCCTACGATAATTTCCCACACTTCATCGAGTATCCGCCACCCCCAATCGATCAAGTGTTTTGCAAAATACTTCAAATACCATTCGATCTTCCGAAATCTTGAGCATCCTATTGCTCTTGAAATTTTGATTGCTTGCATTATGGTTAATCCCATAAGTCTAGTAATCTTGTCGACATCCATTGTCATTGTCATTTTGAGTCCATTGATTCGATTTGTTGCGAATGCTTGCAATCCTCAAACAGATCCTGAATTCATCCTTCCGCTCGACGCCGCTTTTAATCATGAGCTGGTTCTCGCCAATTAAACTGCCATCGACAGTGCCCTAAGTCTATTGAACTTATCCATCCTTGATCGTGAGCATCCGCTTCGATCCTTCACTTTGTAAATCATAGTTCCTTAGCAATTGAGCTCTAAGTTATTCAGTTGTTTCTATAATCCAATGTAATTGCCTTGCTTCTTCCTCCGTTGTGTGCCGATACTCACCCCTGATCCTTTGTTGGATTTTATCCGACAATGTCCTTCATATTCAATAACCTTGAGCCTTTCCTAGGATGTATACCGCCTTTGGTAAATTGTATCCCCTGCTTTGTCAACCATGTTCTGCTATCGAGCTTGTGTTATTTACTCCTGAAATTTGTGGTATATGTTCCTAAGAGGCCCCGATGGGTTGGACATATGCCTTCTCTAATCTGTGTGAACCCGGAAACTACTACGGGTCATACTCTACTGGTGTTATGTCAGATAAAATTTCAACACCACAACTTTGTTGAAGACGAGGAGTGAATGGAAGGTTATACATTGAAGAAGTGGGAGTCGACCTTGAACTTTGTGTTCATGCCCATGGACACGATGTAGATCCTATCATGGAAGCTTCTTGTAATAATAACTATTGCCTTGATATAATATCATCTGGTATCTGTGAATTGATCCTTTGCAATCATGGTTCCAACCATATTTTCTACTTGATCCCATTTCTCATGCAAGTGAAAACACTTGTCTTCTACGGATCAATACCTCTCCGCAACCCCTATGTCAATCTTCCTTCGAGCAATACCCTCCAGTATCTCGAGAATATCAACGAACTGTGTTGCTTCCTATGAGTCTTCATCTATTATTGCTTCTCACCGATTTCAGATTTCCGGTTCTGAGTTATTTCACTCGAGAACACCGTAAGTGAATCGATTCCGACTTCGATTCAATAACTCTAAGTAATTTTCATTTCTTACGAAGTTTAATAATCCTTCAAGTCATTCCTAGCCCGATTGGCTATATCATTGTGCTAATTTTTAACTGTCCTACCGGGTCCTTCTTCTCGGAGCACAAATTTCGACGGTGAGCTAATCTTACAATCGATCTTCCTCGTCATATCGTTTGTCCTTGAACAGCAAGCTTGATTTCGAGTTTGAGTCGCACTCCATGGTCCCAATGACTTTTGGCTTCATCATTTCCGCTGACTTGATGTCATCACCGATCGCTTACATCTTCTCGAAACCTCTCGACAAATGTGTCGTGATCATCATCAACATTCTCGAGGTCTTCCAAGATATCTATCGAATTCTTGATGAGAAGTAGCATCCTTTGCCCTCGATGGTTTGGGTTATCATCCACAACATTATTAGATTCCTCCAACACAAAAATTGTTCCTGCTTTTGTGTTGTACCTTGAGTTCCTTGTTATCCAACTTATGTTATGGTTCTACCGCGGAGTATTACCATCTTTGATGTCAAGAATGTTGTGAGGATTGCTCCACCTCTTAAGAATTCTTGCTATAGTGATACCTCTCGCCATCACCATTCTTTCTTGGTCCCCGTGTTGGTTCTAACCAGGATACCAACAGATGAACGGTGCTATTTGGGTTCTGCCCTTCTAGCAACCCTATTGCTTTGAAGTTAATGGTTGGCCGTTCATTCTTAGACTATTGATTATTGAATCACCATTCCAATGTTGGCCGTGCAACCCAGCCCATATTTCGGGTGCACCTTTCAACCATTGTTAAATTGTGTATGTTTTCCTCAAGCATACATCAATATATCATTTTGATCTGGAAAATGTTATCTCCTTGTTCACATAATTGTGGAAATCCATCCTTTGGAGATTTTGATGAATTGTCGCTGAGTTCATCAGCCACCTCCTTGTCCTCTCCTTGGGTTAATGATGAACTCTTGTTAACGGAAATCACTTCATAGTTCATTTCCCGAGAATCTTACAAAGGTCATCCTCACAATTTGTGTTGCACCTTTCTTCTCAAGCATCCTGAGTCTGAGGTATCCTGACACCAATCAGATCTGAATCTCGGTCAGATATGATGGTTGGAACATATTTCCAAGAGCTATAACATTGGTCTTTATATGACCCGGTAAGGTGATGTCATGCCTAGCACTCCTAACCGGAGGACCTATTGTTGTAGTTCCCTTTTTAACTAGGTTAACCATTTTTCAATGAGGAAATTGAATGCCTTGTTTAATAAGTTATCCTGATGGATCCTTTGTATATCCAAAGTACGACCTTTGCTTGAAGACCATGTGAATGCTATCTCGAAGCTTGTCTATGGTACTCCAATTTTCAACAAGAACATTTGAAGCCCAATGCTAAATGTTTCTGCTCAATTATCCAAACACCATTGTATGGGTAATGTCAGAAATTTCTCACCCCTGCACTCTAAAGAGTTTTCTACATTATATCCTCATCATCGATATCATGCTCGCTTGTCCTTGGGAATGATATACCTCGAAATATGTGTTCAAACACATTTTCCTTTCCATTAATTTGTTTAACCTTCCTTGTGATCCATATGATCTAAGCAGAATGTTCTTCGCTTATGTAAACACCTTTGGTGTACAACCGCGTCAGTAAGACCTGTTGCATTTGTCGATGACATTCCGGTAACCACCGATGGATGAGTACTTTGCCTATTGGTCCGCCTCGTTCAATGAGCGGGAAAATGGTTCTCTTCATCCCTCACCCTTGGTACCAACGTTGTTGCCAACATAACTGACCGGCTATCCTCTGACATACCTTGCTATTTTAACCATGCAAGATGTCACCGCTTTTTCTACTTTTAAAACCACATGGTGGGCCCATAACTCACAGCCCACAGATCGAAACTCGACTCTCCCGTACACCCCTGCTCCCATAATTATTCATCGCGTGGCCTCATATGTAATTCACGAGCCACCTTCCGATGAGATCACCTATTCTTGAGTCGACACAATACCTATTCCGCTGCTCAACCCCTCTCATACATTATTTCGTGCATCGAACGCTACATATCCGCTTGAAGTTTCTCATGCCTACTTATATCTTCCTCGATGTATTTCCTAAGTTCCAACTCGAGAGGTACTTTATGCTCATTCCTCGGTTAACCCTGTGTTATTACCCCGATAACATTCTGCTGCTGCCGAGCTGCCCTTTCATATTCTAAAGTGCGATGGAGTTCTCGAAGAAAGGAAGACAACTTCAAAGATGATGACCAAGGCATAAATGAAGACCTCAACGTAATGGACCGACCTCTTCGAGAAGAGCGACCAAGACCGAGAACACACTAGAATTGTGTAACCAGAACCTTCCTCCTTTACTCCGCCTTTTAAATCTCGGGACGAGATTTCTTGTAGTGGAGGAGAATTGTGACGCCCGGGTAATTAAGCTACAGTAATCCCATGCTAATGGTGCCACGTTGCCTCTGTTACTGTTGCTAATCTATCGTTAGATCAAAACCGGTCCAAAATTCAAATTCAAATTTTGGTAAATAATAAAAGTTTTAAAATATTAAACAAAAATGTTCGGTGTGTGACCAATATTGCTAAAGTAATTATATTGAAGAAAGCATAATTTTACAAAGTGCCTAAGTGCTTTAAACTAAAATAAACAGAATAGAATAAAAAGGAAAAGAAAACAGAACAAACAAAAAAGAAGGAAAAGCCTCGACAATCGGGCTGAAGGCCCACCGGCCGACCCACTCAGCCCACCCGCCCATCCCCGCCTACTAACCCACTCCTCCCACCGTGAATCCCTAACCGTCCACTCATTCCCCACTCCCACATCGCCACCCCACTCCCCTGCCTCCCTCCCGATCCAGATCGGGATCGGGCGCTTCCGCCGCCGCCTCGAATCCTCTGCCGAGCCGCCCGCCACCACTGCCAAGTCGATGCCGCATGTCCGCTCCGCTGTTAGCCCTCGCGCCTCCACGCCGACGCCGCTTGCGCCTGCCCTACAAAGAAGACCGCTGCCGCAGCCACCTGCCGCCGGAGCTTCCCGCCGCCTACCTCCTCATCGCCGGCTCGCTTCCCTGCGGCGCCGCTGCCCCTGCCGACCACCCCGACCCCGCTGCCCGTCCCTTACGAATCGCGGTGAGGCTCCGCCTCTTCCCACTCCTCTCGTGTTGACGCCGCCGGATCGCCGTCCGCGCCCTCCCATTACCGCACCCACTACCGCCATGCTCGCCGCCCAGATCGCCTCACCTCATCGCGATCGCTCATACAGCCCGCCAGGCTGCGTTCGGTCACTGACCACACCGCCGCCATTGCCCGTTGCCAGCTCCGGAGCCCCTATACCTCGCGCCATCACCAAGGCCACAGACGCGTCGTGCTTTCGGCAGCCCCGCACTCCGGCCGCTTCTCGCGGCCCGCCCCACTGCGGCCCGCTGCCGCCGCCCTCGCTCGGCCATGAAAGACGCCGCCTCAAGCGTCTCGGCGGCCGGCCAAGGCGTGTGGCGCGCTCGCGCCTCGAACGCTGTCTGTTCAAGGCCGCGCCCAAGCCTCGCTAGCGACGCCAGACCAACGCCTGCGTTCGCTATGGCCTCCAAAGCCATCGCCAAACGGGCCCATGCCCTAGAACTTTTTAAAAAAGGAATTAAAAATAATAATAAATAGAAATATCAATCAATTAATTAATTAACTAAATAATTAACTTAATTAATTCTGGTTAAATTAACTAATTAAGATTAATTAACCTAATAACTAGTTAACCTAATTAACTACTATTAATTAGCTAAACAGTCCCTAACAGGTGGGACCCACTGTCAGTCGACCAGTCAACCGCACTGCTGATCACGACATCACACGTAAGGCTATGCCGACGCTATCCCATACTATTTTGGATAATGTTGATTTAAATTAATTAAATAAATTCCAAAAAATGATTAAGACTTTAGAAAATCATAGAAAATAAACCATAGCTCGATGAAAATACTTTCTACATAAAGTTACTCGTAATCCATTTAGACGAATTCGGATATGCAGCCCGCTCGTCCGCCACACACCCCTAGCATAGCAAACACGCAACTTTCCTCCGGTTCATCTGTCTCAAACGTGAAACACCGGGATACTTTCCTGATGTTTCCTTTCGTCTCAGATCACCTACTACGCGTAGGGCACGCCAAACACCGCAGATTGCCTTGTTATGCTTTGTGATGCTTTGATTGCTCATATTTATTGTGTTCCTCTCCGCTTACTTCTTTCCGATAGACCCGAGACTGCCATGACCCCGGTTCGACTACGGTGTTGGTGACTCGTCCTTCTTGCCAGAGCAACCAGCAAGCCCCCTTGATCACCAGATATCGCCTATTCTCCTCTATACCGCTTGCATTAGAGTAGTGTAGCATGTTACCGCTTCCGCTGATCCTATTCTCGATGCATAGCCCGACATTGTTGCTACATCTGCTGATACCTTACCCGCAATCCTAAATGCTTAGTATAGGATGCTAGTTTATCATCATTGGCCCTACATTCTTGTCACCGCCTTTGCTATATATATTGGGCCGTGATCACTCGGGAGGTGATCACGGGTATATACTATACATACATACATACTGCATGATGGTGACTAAAGTCGGGTCACTCGATGAGTACCCGCAAGTGATTCTCGATGAGGGGCCGAAGGACAGTGGCTCCATCCCGTAGAGGTGGGCCCGGGTTCCCGACGGCCCCGATCGTTACTTTGTGGCGGAGCGACAGGCAGGTTGAGACCAACTAGGAGATAGGTGGGCTCGGCCTGCTCGGGCGCTCACGGATACTTAACACGCTTAACGAGATCCGGTATTTGATCCGAGTCCGCCATTTGGTCTATACGCACTAACCATCTACGCGGGAGTAGTTATGGGTATCCCGACGCCGTGGTATCACCGAAGCCTTCTTGACGCCGGCCGATCGAGTGGCGCTACCGGATTGGAACGCAAGCCTGCACTTGTATTAAGGGGCTAGTTCGCTTCCGCCACAGACGCAACGTCAGTGTGTGCTCAGGCGATGAGCCTGCACTTCGCGGCGCTTTAGGTTTAGACCGCGCGTCTTGACCTCTCTCACAGTGCTAGGTGGGGCTGCGACGTGTTGATCTTCCGCGCCGCATGACCCATGAAAGTGTGTCCGCCAAATGGGATCAAGCGTGTTGGGTTATGTGGTGCACCCTGCAGGAAGTTAATCTATTCAATAGCCGTGTCCCTCGGTAAAAGGACAACCCGGAGTTGTACCTTGACCTTATGACAACTAGAACCGATACTTAATAAAACACACCTTCCAAGTTCCACAGATAACCCGGTGATCGCTTCCACAGGAGACGAGGGAGGATCGCGGGTAGGATTATACTACGCGATGCTACCGGAGATGCTACCGGAGATGCTACTTGGAGATGCTACTTGAGGACTTCAATCTACTCTCTTCTACATGTCGCAAGGCGGAGGTCGCTGTAAGTGTAGTCTTCGACAGATTAGCTATCCCCTCTTATTCTCGCATTCTCGCAGCTCACCCATCGATATGGCCCTTTACACATATACCCATGCATATGTAGTGTAGCTCCTTGCTTGCAGTACTTTGATGAGTACTCACGGTTGCTTTCTCCCCTTTTCCCCTTCCCTTTCTTTTCTCGTTGTCGCAACCAGATGTCGGAGTCCGTGAGCCGACACCACCGCCGATGATGACTACTACATCGAGGTGCCTACTACTACGCAAGTGTCACGACGACGACCAGTAGTTTAGGAGGATCCTGTGCAGAGGCCCGCGCTTCTTCGATCTGTATCCCGCTTTGTGCTAGCCTTCTTAAGGCAAACTTGTTTAACTTATGTCTATACTCAGATATTGTTGCTTCCACGACTCGCCTATGATCGAGCACTTGTATTCGAGCCCTCGAGGCCCCCGGCTTGTATTATGATGCTTGTATGACTTATTTATGTTTTAGAGTTGTGTTGTGATATCTTCCCGTGAGTCCTCGATCTTGATCGCATACACGCTTATGCGTGCATGATTAGTGTACGATTGAATCGGGGCGCCACACCGCCAAGGTGCCGTGGAGGCTTGGGCCATGGTGAAGACGCGGTACAAGAAGGCGGATCCCAACCATATGGCCGGTTGGACCGGTGGGGCCCGACGGGAAGGAGATCCTCGTGAGTTTAGTGTACAGCCGGTAGAACTGGCTGCTAAGTTTTCCCAATGGGATCAGAACTAGACAGCTGTTAGACGGGATTGAGGAGGAATACAATCAATAAACTTGACAATGTATGTTATCCTTTAAAAATGACATGTGAAATGCCTTCTAGCCGGATTGTAGATCGCTTGTCTTTGCCGACCTTTTCGCTTCACCTCGGGACCCTAGAGTCCTGAGTGTGTCCGAATACCTTTTTGGTTAAAAATAACCGTGGTATGCATGGAGACCAAAGCGAGGGGTCATTAGTGCTTTATCGCATAAGTGCCCAACTAGTTATGTTATATTACATGGTTAGTAAGAAACATCTTCCAGGAGAATAGTTCCGCTAAGGGTTCCTTTCGCTGGGAGGCATGCCCTAAAGTGTATGTCCGACTGCCAAGAGAGCAATAAACATCCGGAGGCGATGGGAAAAATAGGTATAAAAGTCATCTTTTAAATCACCGATCGAATATTCCCTTAAGAACGCTTAGCTTTCGGCTTCACCCACCGAGGTACACATCCGGTGACCCGCAAGAATAATCGCAGAGGTGCTCCTTTACCGCCTAGCCAACAATCGGGACGTGGGGTAAGCACAGAGCCAGCAACCCAGCTTGGCCAAAACTTAAGTCATATCGATGCATATAATGGCGAGTAAAAGGTACATGTGGAAGCTTGACACATGTGTTGGGTATAAACCAGATAGTTGAGCTTCGTAAAAGAAGCCCTCAGAATAACGAAAAGCGGATGGCACATCGTGACGATGCAAAGAATGCGAAAATAGGCCCCGAGGGCTTGTTCGCTTAAAAGGATTAAAAGAGAAACAGAAGACAGCCGGAATATAAAAGGTTGGACGGGGGAAGGGGACGAACTCTTAGTCCGACGCTAGGCATAGAATCGCCGGAGTCGGGCTGCGCTCCATGGGTTCGCTCGAGTCGGTTGTCCGACGATTTCAGAGACGGTATGTTCCGCCGTAAGTACTTGATCAATAATGAAGGGCCTTCCCATCCGGCTTGAGCTTGTCCTTTTCTTGTCCGGCAGCGAGAACTGGTTCGCCAACGTTATAAGTCTTGGCCCGCATTTCTCTGCTTTGATATCTTCGGCCTGCTGCCGATAGAATGCGGAACGAGCCTTCGCGACGCCACGCTTCTTCCTCCAATGTGTCCAAGTTGTCCCGCCGATCCAGCTCAGCTTCTCTTTCTCATACATGCGCACTCGAGGTGAGTCATGAATAATGTCACAGGCAAGACGCCTCTGCCAGATACCATAAAAATGGTGTGAATCCGTAGTACGGTTAGGCGTTGTCCGCAGCCCCCGTGAGTACGGAGTCGAGCTCCTCAACCCATTGGGTATCGGATTTGGTGAGTGACCTCACCAATCTGGGTTTAATGCCGCTCATTATTAGACCGCTTGCTCTTTCCACTTGACCGCTGGTTTGAGGGTGATAGATCGACGCATAGTCGAGCTTAATGCCCATATTTTTTCACCATGACTTGACCTCATCGGCCGTGAAGTTCGTGCCGTTGTCGGTGATGATGCTGTGGGGACTCAGAACGGTGTACCACCTCGATATAAAGTCTATCACTGGTCCGGACTCGCCGCTTTGACCGGTTTGGCCTCTATCCATTTGGTGAACTTATCCACCATGACCAATAAGTAATTTTTCTTGTGGGTTCCCTTTAAGGGTCCGACCATATCAAGCCCCCTGCATCGAGAACGGCTGTAATGGGTATGGTTTTGAGGGCGGGGTGGCATATGGCTCGATTAGCAAAGAGCCGGGCAACCAACGATCGCCGACCAAGTCCTGCAGATCCGCCCGAGCCGTCGGCCAATAAAATCTCGTCGGAATGCCTTTCCTACCAGGGCCGGGCTGTTGCGTGGTGTCCACCTAGTCCGCATGGATTTCAGCCAGAGGTTTCGCCCTTCTTCTTCGGAAATACACCTTTGAAGGACTCCGTAGTGCTTTTCTTATAAAGTTCTCCTCATGGACCTTGTAGGCCTTCGATCACGGACTATGCAATGGGCCTCATTTTGGTCTTTAGGAAGTTCCTGCCTAAGTAAGTAGGCTAGAAAGGTTCTGCCCACGCGGCGACATCGCCATTATATCGTATGAGGGTGTTATGTCATCTCGCTGAATCACCGTTGGTGCGGTTTTCTCCGGTTTGTCGCTACGGACTCCTCTTCCCATAGTACGGATGGCTTGAAGAGCCGCTCCAGAAGATATTTGGAGCGACAACATCACGCTTTCGCACCGATGCGCTGCGACGCCGGCCGCTTGGTTATTATCTCGGCTATGTGATGGAATTCGAGTCCTTCAAACCGAGCTGACATTTTCGTGACAGCATTGCGATATGCTGCCATTTTCGGATCCTTGGCGCCAAAGTCTCCATTTATTTGGGATATTGCAAGGTTTGAATCCCGCACACCTCTAGGTGTTGAATGCCCATGGAGACGCCATCCGGAGACCATGTAATAGGGCCTCAGATTCGCTGCATTGTTGGAGTCCGTGTACATTATTTGAAGTACGATCGACTATATCTCCGTGGGGACGCCAAGACGACGCCAAATTTCATCCGCCAACATTTTGGAACCGTCGGCGCATAGTCCAATTGGAGTATGCGCCGCACTTTTAGGGAGTTCGCTTCATCCATTCGCCACGAAGTCAGCCAAAACTTGTGACTTTATGGATCGTCGAGGTCTGTAAGTTATGTCGAATGGCAAGAGCTCAATGGCCCATTTTGCAATCAAGCCCGTTGCGTCGCGGTTATTTATAATGACATTGAGTGGTACTTCAGAGGCCACTGTTATCGAACACTCTTGAAAGTAGTGCCGGAGCTTCCGAGACGCCATGAACACCGCGTATGCTATCTTCTGATAGTGCGGGTTAACACAGTGGATACATAATACACTGGTTTTTGAAGAGGGAATTTATGCCCTTCTGTCGCTCGTTCGACGACGAGGACTGCGCTTACAACTTGATGTGTTGCTGCGATATATAACAACATTGGTTCGCCCTGAGTGGGCGCAGCCAAGACCGGATTTGTTGCCAATATGGCCTTTATTTCTTCGAGTCCGGCAAGTGGCGGCATCCGCCCACTGGTGTTCGTGCGCCTTTAGAAGGCGATAAAGGGGCAACGCCTTCTCTCCTAAACGGGAGATAAAACGGCTTAAAGCTGCCACGCATCCTGTTAATTTTTGTATTTGCTTGAGGTCCTTTGGAATATCCAACTGTGACAGAGCCCGGATTTTGGCCGGATTTGCTTCGATTCCTCTACCGGATACGATGAAGCCCAGCAGCTTTCCGGCTGGTACGCCGAAAACACATTTTTCCGGATTCAGCTTGATGTCATATGCTCTGAGGTTGTCGAATGTGAGCCTCAAATCGTCTACTAAAGTTTCGACGTGTTTTGTTTTGACGACTACGCCGCTCACGATGCCTCGATCGCTTTGCCGATCCGGTGGCGGACATGTTTGAATCATGCGCCGATATGTTGAGCCGGGCGCTTAAGTCCGAAGGGCATCGTGTTGAAGCGAACGGTCCGTATGGAGTGATGAATGCCGCTTGCTTGATTCGCTTCCGCCATCTTGATTTGATGATAGCCGTAGTATGCGCCCGTGAAGCACAACGAGTCGTGTCTCGCGTGGCATCGATAATTTGATCGATGCGGGAGGGGAAAGGATCCTTTGGGCAAGCCTTATTGAGGTCTTTGAAGTCGACATAGAGGCGCCAGATTTATCCTTCTTGGTACCATCACCAAATTTGCTAGCCATCCGGATGTTTAATATCTCTAATGAATCCGCTTCCAATAACTTGGCTAGCTCTTCTCCCATTGCCTGTCTTTTGGGCTCGGAAAATCGTCAAGAGCCTGTTTGACCGCTTAAATCCTTTAGGATGTTTAGGCTGTGTTCGCCAATCATGAGGGATTCCGGCATGTCCGAGGGATGCCGCATTTAAGATGTCCCAATTTTCCGAAGGAATTAGCGCAATGCGCGCCAACTTCGGATTCAACTGTGCTCGATGGAAGCCGCTTTTGTTTGGTCCGCTGGGTGGACCTGAAATTTTATTATCTCGCTCGCTGGTTTGAAGGAGGTGGATTTGGATCTTTTATCAAGTATCACATCGTCCCTGTTTACCGTAGAGCACAGCGCGGTGAGTTCCTCTGCCGCTAAGGCTTCGGATAGTGCCTCGAGGGCTAGTGCGGCTGTCTTGTTTTCGGCGTGGAGTGCTATATCCGGATCACTAACGAGAGTGATAATTCCGCTGGGCCCAGGCATTTTGAGCTTCATGTACCCGTAATGAGGTATTGCTTGAAAAATTGTGAATGCCTCTCGTCCTAATATGGCGTGATAGCCGCTGCTGAACAGGGCCACCTGGAACGTGACTTCTTCGGATCTGTATTTGTCCGGAGAGCCGAACACCACATCGAGTGTGATTTTTTCGGTGCAGCGCGCTTCCCGGCTAGGGATTATTCCTCTGAAGGTTGTGCCGCTTCGCCAATACGGCTCCAATCGATTTCCATTTTCCGCAGGTTTCTCAAATGAGGTTTAGTCCGCTGCCGCCGTCCATGAGGACTTTTGTCACCGAAAGCCATCCACTATGGGACTAAGTACCGGTCGGCGGGGCTCGTAGTTCGAGATGTGGGCTGTCGCCGGCGCCAAGGTAATAGCCGTGTCACCCATGGATTTGCTGTTGCTACTTGGTAGACTTCGCCATGGATTGTTCGTTGCATATTATTTGATGCGAAAGTCTCAAGACCGTTGATACCGTCGGCCGGGTATTGTTGGAGTGGTTTCCGAGCTAGAAGCTCTTCGCCACTTTTGGCCACCGCCGTAATATCCAACATGCTCGAAGGCTATGTGTTGGGACAGCTCCTCTCGCACTATGAAGTTTACAGGTCCATTGAGCCATCCCTCCAAAGACGGTTCCGCTTCCTTTGCTGGGTTTTTGCTTTTTTGTTTTTGCATCCGGGGCCCGATTGTAAGGCGCCTTTTTACCATGGATCGGGTTTGGGGCGGATTATCCCAAAATTGATTTTCGCTTTTCCGAAACTCTCCATCGCAAAAGATTAAGATTATGGACGCCAGATCGGTAAAACGCGTAATCTTGCAACGATCGATGGCGTCAAGATTCCCTTGTCCGTGCGCTTATTGCGTAAGATTGAAATTGCGTTTTCCTCTCGGCAATCCTTTATCCTGTCCATAACCAGGAGGAATCGCCCAAGAATGATGTAATCGCTTCAAGGCTCTTGCCATATTAGAGATAGGTCGATATGTCCGGGTGGGTGGGTGGAATAAAATCCGATCCCTGCCCATCTTTGGGCTCATACGCGAGGGCTTCCGAATTGGAAGCTTGATTTGCTGGAGACAGATCCAATGAGTCCGGAGCGGTGCATGATTTTAGGTTCAATGCTCGATCAAAGTCCGCCCCTCCGCTGAATCCGCATGGAGGGTTCGGGAATCCGGACATGGATTGTTTTCAACACTGGCAAAGAATTGCCGCGTTGTTCCTCTACCACTGCAACGTGGTGGGTGGCCTGGGGAGAGTTAATCTCTCTCAGATCAGTTTTAAGCCCGATCTGATTGTAGTCCATAGCGACTCCCAGGGCGGCGATGCGATCCAAGAGCTCGTTAACAGACGAGAGCTCAATCGGATCTAACTGTTCGGCAGCTTTAGGGCTGACGCGAAGATTGCTTCTGACGACTTGAGAAGTCATTGCCAAATCGGCGGCCGGACGGGCGGTCATAAGAAAGCCACCAAGCCGGATAGTCTGACCGGCGGCCAAGGCCCCCCCGGCGAAAACACCATCTTTGAAGACGGGTAAAGGCATCCGCTCTATCGGTGACGACACAGTGGAACTCTCAATGAAAGCACCAATGTCGGTGTCAAAACCGGCGGATCTCGGGTAGGGGGTCCCGAACTATGCGTCTAGGCGGATGGTAACAAGAGACGAGGGACACAATGTTTTTACCTGTGTTCGGCCCTCTTGATGGAGGTAAAACCCTACGTCCCGCTTGATTAATATTGATGATATGGGTAGTACAAGAGTAGATCCACCACGAGATCAAGGAGGCTAAACCCTAGAAGCTAGCCTATGGTATGATTGTTGGGATGTAATGTTCGTCCTACGGACTAAGGCCCTCCGGTTTATATAGACACCAGAGAGGCTAGGGTTACACAGAGTCGGTTACAATGGTAGGAGATCTACATATCCGTATTGCTGCTTGCCTTCCACGCCAAGGAAAGTACCTTCCTGACACGAGCCGGAGTCTTCAATCTTCTATCTTCGTAGTCTGGGAGTCCGGCGGATATTGATAGTCCGGCTGTCCGGACACCCCCTAGTCCAGGACTCCCTCAACTACTTTCTTGGAAGTAGCCTCATCTTCTTCTGCTTTGTAGTATTCATCCTCTGAGTCTGAAGTTCTCTTCCTCCTTTGCCTAGTAGCAGCCTTAGGCAAATTGCTAGGAGTGCTTCTGCTCCCTTCATCTGTAGTTGAGGGACTAGTGCCCTCACTCAAGTCCATCTACTCTTCTGACCTGTTCTGGCTGTCACTCTGGTCTGACATGCTGCAAAAAGCTGACTGCTGACCCTGTGAAGAGTTATAGATGAGATAGAATGGATGAGCATCACAAAATGCAGAGATTTTTGCAAAAGAATTATTCAAAAGTTCAGTTTTAGTTTTCCACAGAAAGCATTTTGGATCAACCGATTTTCAAACTTGGTGATACTGAAGCAGTTTTGGAACCTAAACTGATGATCTCGGTTGGACCGAGTCACAGTTCGATGGCACCGAGACTGCTAGGGTTTCATAGAATCCTCAAATCGGTCGCACCGATTAGTAATTCTCGGTCAGACCGAGAGTCACTAGTGCAATGGCATAAGCCAAATCGGTGAGACCGGGTTTTTCAACTCGATGGGTCCGAGATGGTTTCGGCGGAAACCTAACCCTAAAAATTTGAATCTCATCTAATCTACAGACTACTTTGGCTGGATAGAAGTGTTTTAATCGTGGCAAGATTCAATAAGAATACAATGTGCTAGGAACCAGACGTGGATAGCACAAAGATCAAGTCCATACCCTAACTTGGCGGTGGACTCACTACGGCAGCAACGGCGGGGGCGAAATCCGTTGACGGCAGCGGAGACTAGCGACAGGAGGCTGCTGGCGACGAGGAGACGATCCGGAGACCTTCGATGGCAGAGCGAGCTATTGCACGGGTGAAGGGTTTCGGAGAAATTTCCAAATTTTTGCCCGTGGCTATATATAGCCCGACCCTGTCGGTGTGACCGAGTGGAACAACTCGGTGGCACCGAGATGCATAACTGTGTACAGTTACAGCAAATCGGTGTGACCGAAAAGTTCAAATCGGTTGCACCGAGATTGAAAACTCAGATCAACTTAATGATCTTGGTAGGACCGAAATGGAGGAATCGGTCAGACCGAGAGTCACAAAGAGGTTTTGGAAGTTTAAGTCTATGACGAATCGGGGACTCCGAGTGCTCCTCACACAGAGTGGTTCGAATCTGACTTGATCAAATTTTGTGATGTAGCATGAACAGAGTTTGAGACGAGAAAAGCATAAATAGCTAAAGAAGGTTCTTAGGCATTCTTGTCCATCCACTTGGCAAACAAAGAAAAGAAACCAAACAATCAAAACAGCAAGTGGATGTCCTTGAATGAGTAAAATATGCACCAACATGCTCACACAATAAAATGGCAAATGAAATATGTGGCAAAGCATGCACAACCAATTCTAGCATCTATCAAACAATTGGCGATGACTAGGTCATCTATATATGAGTATATTGACTTAGGAGTCAAATGAGAACATTTGATCATAGGTCATACTCATCGTTTAAGCTCAAGTGGGGTTACCACTTTTACATAATGCTTTGATGTGTTCACACCATTAGAGTTGCTTTGACTCAATTCTTAGAGTTAAGCTCCCCCTAGATGCGAGATCCCCCCTTAGAGGGATGAACTAACCTTGGGTTTTGTCGATGATGACTTCATGTAGGTGTTGAAGATGTGGATGCTCAATGTTGATGTAGATCATTTGGAGCAATCCTTTGGAGTGAGTTGCACTTTCAACTTACCTACATGGGTTAGTCCCACAAGGAACAAACAAGAATATCCATAGACATAGAGTGATGCACACACAAGATGATGTCCATGAAAGCATTAGGTTACCTTGTCCCTTGCCTTACCAACATGAGGGTTTGTGACTCCTTGAACAAGTGCAAGATGTGGAAGTTGATTGCACTTGTTCTTGCCATAATGATATGAGTGAAGAATGTTGGCGGAGTCACCCTCAAGAACTCTATAGTTCTTCTTCTTCGGGATCCACATCATCTTGATGGGAATCCTTGGAGTTGTTGTTGTACTTGATGAAGTAGAACTTGACGTAGTCTTGGGGACCCACTTGAACGAGGCTTTAGGTGCTTCTTAGAATGCATCAATCTCTTCTTGAAGCTTGTCCTTGCCTTTGTTCTCGTGGTCTTGTGGTGGAAGATCATCTTGAGCTTGTGTTCCCTTGAAGGAAGTAGGATCATAGTTCTCTTGTTGAGGAACAAACTTTGTCTTGGGGTATTGATCTTCTTCCCACTCAACTCCATTGGCATTGAACTTTCGTTCAAAACCAACACCTTGATTCTTCCGGTGCCTTCCTTGCTTGCGTACAATTTCCTCGAATTGCTTACTTCCTAAGAAGGCTCTTGTAAACACCTTTCTATAATTCCCTTCAATAAGTTGTTTTCTTGCTCAAGTGTAACTTGGCTAAGAGAATCATTAGTGGAATCAAGAGAACTACTAGAAGCAACAATATTGGATTTGACATTGTCATTGTTACTAATAGAGGAAGTATCTTTCTTGTACTTGTTACTAGACTTGACTTGAGGCATGTAAGTAGATAAGAGTAAACGCTTGGCAATGTAAGAAGAACTTTTCTTGCGGAGATCATCAATGATTGCTTTTAAGAACTCATGCTCTTGCTCAAGATTGAGCTTTTCAAAGCGTAACTTCTCATGAGCCCTTAAAAGTTCTTGATGATCTTCGAAGATAGTTTCATGAGCCAACTTAGGAGTGTTTAGCTCTTTAGTTAGAAGCTCAATCTTCTCCTTATCATTGTCATTCGTTTTATCTTGATTAGCATGATTAATTGACGTTTCATCATAGTATTCATCACTAGAGTTGTCAACAAGTAAATCATCGTCCACAAGCAAGTCATCTTCATCACTATTGAAATCAACATACTCGGGATGTGTTACCTTTGGACCTTTGGCCATGAAGCATCTTCCAACACCTTCATTTGGTGAATCAAATATGTCGAGGAGTTGGTTGACACAAGTGCTAGACCAGCAACACCTTCATCTTGAGTATATTCGGAGTCGGAGTGATAGCTTCTCTCGGAGTGATTGTCGGAGTCGGAGCCGGAAACCCATTCACCAACATGAGCTTGATGTCTTCATTTTGTGTAGCTCCTTGATGACTTGTCCTTCCTTTCCTAATCCTTGCTTCTCCGTGAGGGTCTTCGCTCATAACGATCATCTCTACTCCTCCTCTCTCTGGTGGTGATTCTTCTCTTTTGCTTCTTCTTCTTGGAGAATCTTCTCTTCTTTTGTAGGGTGCCGTACACTCATTGGAATAGTGTCCGGGTCTCCCATAATTGTAGCAATTGCGCTCTAGACTAGAAGATCTTTTGTCATTGTAAGACCTTGACTTGGAGCTTCTTTCTTTGGTTCTACTCTTGTAGAATTTGTTGAAGTTCTTCACCATTAAGCTCAATTCTTCATTGAAGGTTTGTTTCTCACTTGATGATGTGGGGGCTTCACTTGAGGCTTTTTAAGCACCACTTGACTTGTTGTGAAGTTCCTCCTTATCCTTGAGTGACATCTCATGAGCAACAATTCTTCCAATGACTTCCGCTGGCTTGAGATCTTTGTAGTTTGGCATCATTTGGATCAACATGCACACGGTATCATACTTTCCATCCAATGCTCTTAGGATCTTCTTGATGATGAATTTGTCGGTCATCTCTTCACTCCCTAAGCTGGCAATCTCATTTGTGATAAGGGCAAGCCTAGAGTACATTTCAGCGACACCTTCACCATCCTTCATTTTGAACTTGTCAAGCTGACTTTGGAGCACATCCAACTTGGATTCCTTGACGGATTCGGTACCTTCATGCATATCAATCAAGGTATCCCAAATTTCCTTTGCATTCTCAAGACGGCTAATTTTGTTGAATTCTTCGGGGCACAATCCGTTGTATTGCAGTATCTTCAATTCTTCCGCATTAGCTTCACGGTTCAGTTCTCTCCCATCAAAGAATTCACCTTGCAAGCCAATACAAATAATTGCCCAAACGGCGGGATTTATGTCCGAGAATATGCATTTTCATCTTATGCTTCCAACTAGCAAAATTAGTACCATCAAAGTAAGGACCTCTACAGTGATAATTTCCTTCGCTAGACGCCATACTCTCCTAGGTTGTAAAACCAAGGCTATGACCACAAAAAGCTATGGAAATCAAAGCAAATGGAGACCAAAGCTCTGATACCACTTGTAGGACCTTGAAGTATGTCTAGAGGGGGGGTGATTAGAATACTTGACCAATAAAAACTTAACATTTTCCCAATTTTAGAGTTTGGCAGATTTTAGCTACTTTAGGACAAGTCAAGCAATCATCACACTATTCAAGTAAGCATGCAAAGAGTATATAGGCAGCGGAAATTAAAGCATGCAACTTGCAAGAAAGTAAAAGGGAAGGGTTTGGAGGATTCAAACGCAATTGGAGACACGGATGTTTTTGGCATGGTTCCGATAGGTGGTGCTATCGTACATCCACGTTGATGGAGACTTCAAACCACGAAGGGTAACTACCATGCATGAGTCCACGGAGGGCTCCACCCACGAAGGGTCCACGAAGAAGCAACCTTGTCTATCCCACCATGGCCGCCGCCCACGAAGGACTTGCCTCACTAGCGGTAGATCTTCACGAAGTAGGCGATCTCCTTGCCCTTACAAACTCCTTGGTTCAACTCCACAATCTTGTCTGAGGCTCCCAAGTGACACCTAGCCAATCTAGGAGACACCACTCTCCAAGAAGTAACAAATGGTGCATTGATGATGAACTCCTTGCTCTTGTGCTTCAAATGATAGTCTCCCCAACACTCAACTCTCTCTCATAGGTTTTGGATCTGGTGGAAAGAAGATTTGAGTGGAAAGCAACTTGGGAAGGCTAGAGATCAAGATTCATATGGTAGGAATGGAATATCTTGGCCTCAACACATGAGTAGGTGGTTCTCTCTCAGAAATGGTAAGTTGGAAGTGTAGGTTCGTTCTGATGGCTCTCTCCGCGAATGAAGAGGAGGTGGAGGGGTATATATAGCCTCCACACAAAATCTAACCGTTGCACACAATTTACCAAACTCGGTGGGACCGAATCGTTAAACTCGGTCGGACCGATTTAGTAAACCTAGTGACCATTAGTGATTTTTGGTGGGACTGACAAGCATCTCAGTGAGACCGATTCGGTTAGGGTTAGGGCATAACGTGATCTTGGTAAGACCGATTACACAAACTCGGTGAGACCGATTTGGTAATAAGCTTTCGAGAGAGTTGGTCGTAAACTCGGTGGGACCGATTTGCTCTTTTCGTGAGACCAAATGTTACAACAAGGAAACAGAGAGTTTACATTGCAATCTCGGTGGGACCGATCGCTCACTTCGTTAGACCAAACGCTATTAAGGGAAACAGAGAGATTACAATCCCATCTCGGTGAGACCGAGATCCCTATCGGTAAGACCGATTTTCTTAGGGTTTGTGGCGATGGCTATGACTTTTGGAATCGGTGGCGCGGATAGGAAGAATCGGTGTGACCGATTTTGGCTTTGGGTTTAGGTCATTTGTGGATGTGGGAAAGTAGCTGAGGGTTTTGGAGCATATCAGAAAGCACATGAAGCAAGAGGCTCATTAAGCAACACCTCATCCCTCCTTGATAGTATTGGCTTTTCCTATAGACTCAATGTGATCTTGGATCACTAAAATATAAAATCAAGAGTCTTGAGCTTTTGAGCTTGAGCCAATCCTTTGTCCTCAGTATTTTGAGGGATCCACTTTCATCATCCATGCCATGCCATTCATTGAGCTTTCCTGGAATAATAGTCTTGGAATAGCATTAGCTCAATGAGCTATATGTTGTTATGAATTACCAAAACCACCTATGGATAGTTGCACTTTCAGTCTCAATAATAACCATCTCCACGTGTCGAGCGAATGCGAGGAGCCGAGGCATTTTTGCATTTGTGACCCTCAATCCTTCGGGCTGACCGTCTATTTGAAGGGACGGGGATTCTCAGATCCAAACCTCACTCTCCCTCCCTGAGCTAGCATCCAACAGAGCACTCCGCGAAAAACCATTCCAGCATGGCCGACCGTCGCAGCTCTTCTGCTCACCTTCCTCGTTCCAAGTCGGGGGATTGGGGAGAGTGTTCAGTTCCTCCTAGCCGTTTGATAGAGTTACAAACCCAAGGGTTTCTCCCACCGGCGTTCATGGTCCCTGTCCGAGCTGGAATAGCTACTTATGACGGAGGGGAACAAGCAGAGGGATCTCCAAATCCATCTCCAGAGGAGCGTATATGCCTCATCCCGCATCTGCTAAGGGGTGTCGGGTTTCCCATCCACCTGTTTCTTCACGGACTCCTAGAGTTCTACGGCCTCCAGTTGCACAACCTTACCCCTGCCTCCATTGTGCATATAGCGGGGTACGTCGCCCTTTGTGAGCTGTTTTTAGGCTGCGAACCTCACTTCGGATTATGGAGGAAGTTGTTCTGCCTTGTCCCCCGCACCCAGGGAGAATCCCTATGTCAAGTGGGCGGGGCCGAAGTATGGCGCATTGCCGAGACAGGATACCTGTCCGGCACTCCTAAGAAGGCACCGGAAAACTGGCCTTCAGAGTGGTTTTACATTGATGACGTTCCCCTTCCGGATCCAGTCCAGATAGGTCTCCCCAAGTTCAGTAACGCCCCGCCGAGGGCACGCCTAAGCTGGCGCCCCCGGGGCCCTCAAGAAGAGGATACGAGGGAGATACACTTCCTGATGAGCAAGATAAAGTTACTGGCCAAATCCGGACTGACGATAGTCGGTCATGGCAATATGCATAATGCAGGGAGTGCAACCGCTTCAACATCGGGGGAAGCCCATGTGGCACTTCAATGGGGAAGATGACGCCACCCGCCGCGGTCGTAGGGGTCCGGACTCTGCCACTGCTCTGCCAAGGATATTGTCCAATTTATACAAAGGGGAAGAGGAGGAATTCCTTCGCATTAAACCGCGGGATGGATTCTCCATGTACAACCCCCCGGAATGGGTAAGTCGTCATTCCTTTCCCTGTTTTACTTACTTTAGCGTTCTTTTGCTAAGATTACATGCATCGATGTTTCCGTGCAGGAACTGAGGAGGGCCGTAGAAGGAATCTTCAGCCCCTCCCCGCAGCTAGAGGACCCCGGAAGGGCCCTAGATCCAGGATTCAAAGAAGATCCGGATATTACCGTGGAGCTTGTCAACGGGGTATTTTATCAAGCGAGCTAGGATGGTGCCTCAGTGGCCATTACGGCCGACAATCCCGGACTGCTCCCTGTGTCACGTGTAAGCCGAACTAAAAAACCCTGTCCTCCAAAGAGGACTCCCCTCAAGTATTATGCTTTACCTTTGAGGCGTCGTGCTATTTGCAAAGACGACGGTCGGAGCGCGGGGCCGAGCCCCTAGGGACTCGTCAACCACGGGCGTCCGGATCGGGCAGGCTCAAGAGGAAGGCGGTGAGGGTCAACACACCGCTACAGAGGTAAAGTAATAACCTGTCCTGCGATTATAGTATTTGAAATATAACAGCGCCCTTTGTGTCTGGCAGGAAGAGAATCAGCCGGACTATATCCGGGGATCCCGCCAATCACACCTCCACCAGCTGGGTTCCAGAACCAGCTTCGAGGGCGGAGGCGGACACGGGGCTAGTTCCGCATAGTTCTCCGACAGAGGATGCGGTTTTCGGCCACAAACTCCAAAGTGGAGAGCGCCATGAATCACCGGCGCCGGAGGGTCGTGCTTCGGAACAACATCTTTTTCGAAGAGGCATTTAATGCCTTCAATTCGGCCGACGCATACATCCGAGCTGCTCAAGGCGGGCTTGCCCGAGCGACGAACCAGTATACCAAAGATATACGGGTAAGAAGCTTTGATAAGTATGTATAACAGTAGCCCCTCAGACTTGAAATAGTTGTAACAACTGTTTGAAGGATCAATTTATGCACAGGTCCTTGTAGAGAAGAATGAACAATTGGCTCGGGAGCTGGAGGAATGCAAGGCCCAGCTGAGGGACACGGTTGCCAAGCTAGAGGAATCCCAGAAGGCCTCATCTGGTAACATTTGTCTCAATTGTACAAAGATGCACCAGTTTGTAAATGGCTGGTATGACGAGTCTAACAGAAAATTCTACATACAATCCCGGGGTGAATCCGGACGGCGTAACGGATAACGACTCGCATCTTAAAGGCAGCTAAAGGCTGGCGAGCGCATCCTTACGCAAGTTAGGCAAGAGAAGAACAATCTTCAAGATGCCAATATTTGGCTGGACGTGGAATTAAAAGACGTCCGCGCTCAACTGGCGAACTCCGTGAAGGAGAACAAAAGGCTTCGACGCGGCATTTATGATGAGTGCCCAGATGAAATGTATGATAGTTCAGCGAGGAAGTATATTGAAAGATTTTTGCTTGCAGGAATGTTAACGGGTCGCCCTGAAGAGGAGATGCCCTCATCTACAAGTGATTTATTGCAAGACCTCTCGCAACTGCACGAGCGAGCTCGGCAAGTGATGCAGGGTGTTGCTCAGGCCTTGTGGCCATCAAGCTTATTGCCAAACAGCATGGGGGAGCTTGTGGATATGCTTCAAGGAGCACAATGGCGCTTCCGATTGTGGAAGATGTCAGCTTGCCGGCAAGGTGCAAGAGAATCCTGGGCTATGGTGAAGACGCGCCACACCAAGCTGGACCCGAACCATATGGCCAAAGTAGGATCAAGGGCCCGATGGGCAAGAAATTCTCGTGAGACGGTATATGACCGGTAGCGTTAGCCAAGTATTCTCAACAGATTGTAAGCCGATAGCCTGTTGGATGGTATAGAGGAAGAATATAGTCAGTCCAAGTGACTATGTAATTTAATGGACATAATTAGTCCCTAGCCGGATTAAAATCACTTGTCATGGCGGACCTTTTCGCTTCAGCCCCCGGATCCTGTAGTACGGGGTGTGTCCGAATACCCGCTCAGTTATACAAGACCGGGGTATGCGTGGAGACAAGGCGTAGGGGTCATAAGTGCTTGAACAGACAAGTACCCAACTAGTTATGTTATATTACATGGATAGTAAGAAACATCTTCCAGGGAGAATAGTTCCGTTAAAGGTTCCTTTCCCTGGGTACGCATGCGACAATGCACATGTCTGGACTGTGAATGATGGCACAGGATACAAGACTTCTGGGGATTTATGTTGTAATAAACGAATACATCTTTTGTTCACCGATCGAATATTCTCTTAAGGAAACTAGCTTTCGGCTTCACCTAGTCTGAGGTACACATCCGGCTGAACCGGCAGTAACAATCGCAGAGGTGCTCCCCTTATGCCCTAGCCGAATTAACGGGAACGTAGGGCATAAACACAAGAGCCAGGCAACCCGGCTTGGCCACATCTTAAGTCATATCGATGCATATAATGGTGAAGAAAAGGCACATATGAAAAAGAAACTCATATGTGGTGGGCAAAAAGCCATTTGAGTAATTATTTTTGGCTTCCGTATAGGAAGCTCCTAGGTATTGCTTACACACATAGTGCGGCTGGAGTAATCCGGGAGTCCGCACTGTATTAAGTACTTTGTGTGAAGAGAAAAAAGGTAGAGAGAGGAAAAGTGGGATGGAGCATAAATAAAAGGGAGGGAGTAAGGGGACGAACACCGAGTTCGCGTTAGGCGAGAATCTCCGAGTCCGCGCGCTCCATGGGTTCGCTTGAGTCTCATATCGGATGCATTACGTAAGCGGATGCTCCTCCGTGAGAACTTTGTCAATGACGAAGGACCTTCCCACTTGGGTTTGAGTTTGTCCTTCTTCTTCTCCGTAGGCGAGAACGAGCTCGCCAATATTGTAAGTTTTGGCCCGCACTTCTCTGCTTTGATATCGCCGAGCTGCTGGCGATAGAATGCGAACGTGCTTTTTGCGACATTGCGCCCTCCTCCGTGCCATCCAGTTGTCCCGCCGATCTAACTCGGCTTCCTTCTCTTCGTACATGCGTACGCGTGGCAAATCATGTATTATGTCGCAGGGTAGTACTGCTTCCGCATCGTACACCATAAAAATGGTGTATATCCGGTGGTGCGATTCAGTGTGGTCCAAAGCCCCTAGAGTACGGAGTTGAGCTCCTCCACCCAGTGCGTATCCGATTCTGTCAAAGATCGCACTAGTCTGGGTTTGATGCCGCTCATGATGAGACCGTTTGCCCATTCGACCTGGCCGTTTGTTTGGGGATGGTAGACGGAAGCGTAGTCGAGCTTAATGCCCATTTTGCCGCACCAAGTTTTCACTTCATCGGCTGTGAAATTTGAGCCATTATCAGTGATGATGCTGTGGGGGACACCGTATCGGTGTATAACCCCGGATATGAAGTCTATTACTAGTCCGGATTCAGCCGTTTTAACTGGTTTGGCTTCTATCCATTTGGTAAACTTGTCCACCATGACCAATAAGTATTTTTTTCTTATGGCTTCCCCCTTTAAGAGGTCCGACCATATCCAGCCCCCAGACTGCGAAGGGCCAAGTTATGGGGATTGTTTGGAGAGCAATAGGGGTCATATGACTCTGATTGGCGAAGAGCTGGCAACCGACGCAATGTTGGACAAGGTCCTGTGCGTCTGCTCGGGCCGTCGGCCAATAGAAGCCTGTACGGAAGGCCTTGCTGACTAGCGCTCAAGCCGCGGCATGGTGTCCGCCCAGTCCGGCATGGATTTCAGCCAAGAGTTGCCGCCCTTCCTCTTCGGAGATGCACCTTTCGAGCATTCCGGTCGCACTTTTCTTATAGAGTTCCCCTTCATGGACTTTGTAAGCTTTAGAACACCGGACAATGCAGCGTGCTTCATTTTGGTCTTCGGGGAGCTCCTGCCTATTTAGGTAGGCCAAGAAAGGCTCAGTGCACGGGGCGATTACGGCCATGATTTCGTGGGCCGAAGATGTTATTTCGATGGCAGAGCCTCCGATTCTGTCTGATGGTTCGAAATCTGGGGGTGTATTCGGATCCGTGCTGGTATTGCCGGACTCCTCTTCCCATACTACGGATGGCTTGAACAACCTTTCTAGGAATATGTTAGGTGGGACAGGGTTGCGTTTAGCACCGATGCGGGCGAGGACGTCCGCCGCTTGATTGTTTTCTCGAGCCACATGGTGGAATTCGAGCCCCTCGAACCGAGCTGACATTTTGAGGACGGCATTACGGTAGGCCGCCATTTTCAGATCCTTGGCATCAAAGTCTCCGTTTATTTGTGATATTGCGAGGTTCGAATCCCCGCGCACTTCTAGGCATTGGATGCCCATAGAGACTGCCATCCAAAGACCATGCAACAGCGCCTCATATTCGGCTGCATTGTTGGAGTCTGTGTATAATATTTGGAGGACGTACTGGACTGTGTCTCCGGTGGGAGACCTCAGGACTACACCTGCTCCCAATCCGGTCAGCATTTTGGATCCGTCTAAGTGCATGATCCAGTTGGAGTACGCGTCGTACTCTTTAGTGAGTTCGACTTCTGTCCATTCGGCGACAAAGTCAGCCAGTACATGCGACTTAATGGCTCGTCGTCGTTTGTATATTATGTCAAATAGAAGGAGCTCAATAGCCCATTTAGTAATCCGGGCCGTAGCGTCGCGGTTATTTCTTATGTCATTGGGTGGTACTTCGAAGGCCACCGTAATCGAACACTCTTGAAAGTAGTGTCGCAGCTTCCGGGATGCCATGAAGACTGCGTATGCTATTTTTTTAATAGTGTGGGTATCGGGATTTGCATGGGGTGAGGACCGTGGATACGTAATAAACCGGCTTTTGAAGCGGGATTTTGTATCCGTCCACCTCTCGTTCGACGACGAGCACTACGCTTACCACTTGATGTGTTGCAGCTATGTACAATAGCATAGGTTCACCGATATTTGGCGCTGTTAGGACTGGATTACTGGCCAGTAAGGTCTTTATTTCATCGAGTCCGGCCGCGGCTGCATCCGTCCATACGAAGTGTTCGGTGCGCCGAAGGAGGCGGTAAAGAGGTAATGCTTTTTCTCCTAACCTGGAGATAAAGCGGCTCAAAGCGGCCACGCATCCAGCTAGTTTCTGGATGTGCTTGAGGTCTGTTGGTATAGCCAACTGCGACAGAGCTCGGTTTTTTGCCGGATTCACTTCAATTCCTCTATTGGAAACAATGAAGCCCAGCAGTTTCCCCGAGAGGATGCCGAAGAAGCATTTTTCCGGATTCAACTTGATGTCGTATGTCCGGAGTTTATCGAATGTAAGCCTCAAGTCATCTATTAGGGTTTCAACGTGTCTAGTTTTTATGACCACGTCGTCCACATATGCTTCCACTGTTTTGCCGATTTGTTTTTCTAGGCATGTTTGAATCATGCGTTGATAGGTTGCAACGGCATTCTTAAGCCCGAAAGGCATAGTGTTGAAGCAAAAAGGGCCATATGGCATTATAAAAGCTATTGCAGCCTGGTCAGACTCTGCCATCTTTATTTGATGGTATCCAGAGTATGCGTCGAGAAAGCACAGTGAGTCATGTCCAGCTGTGGCATCGATAATCTGATTGATGCAAGGGAGGGGAAAGGGATCCTTGGGGCAAGTCTTGTTGAGGTCTTTGAAGTCGACGCATAGGCACCAGGATTTGTCCTTTTTTGGTACCATTACCAAATTTGCCAGCTAATCCGGATGTTTAATATCTCTGATGAATCCGGCCTCAAGTAGCTTGGCTAGCTCTTCCCCCATGGCTTGTCGTTTGGGCTCTGAAAACCGCCATAGAGTCTACTTGACTAGTTTGTATCCTTTTAGTATATTGAGGATGTGTTCGGCCAACCTGTGTGGGATGCCTGGCATGTCTGATGGGTGCCAAGCGAAAATGTCCCAATTCTCTCATAAGAAGTCTTGTAGTGCGGCGTCCATTGTGGGGCTCAACTGTGTCCCGATGGAAGCTGTCTTCTTGGGGTCCGTCGGATGGACTTGGAATTTGACTATATCGTCTACGGGTTTAAATGAGGTGGACTTGGGTCGTTTGTCGAGTATCACGTCGTCCCTGTCCACGGTGGCCCGTAGCGTTGTTAATTCTTTGGCTGCTAGGGCTTCGGATAATGCTTCCAGGGCTAGTGCTGCGGTTTTGTTTTCGGTGCGAAGTGCAACGTCCGGATCACTGGCTAGAGTGATGATTCCATTGGGCCCGGGCATTTTAAGCTTCATGTACCCGTAATGGGGTATGGCTTGAAAGCTCGTAAACGCGTCCCGCCCTAGAAGGGCGTGGTATCCGCTGCTAAAACAAGCCACTTGGAATGTGAAAGTGCTAGTTATCGACTAGAGGGGGGGTGAATAGGCGATTTTTATGAAAGTCTTCAAAACATGGAAGTTTCAAAGACAAACAATAGAAATGACCTAATTGATATGCAGTGGAAGATAAACTACAACAAGCAAACCATAGTCAAGTATGCAATGATGTGAAAGTACATGACTAATAGCAGCTAAGTAGTAAGGATCAGGATGGAAGATAGTATGAAGCCAATCAACGATAGTGGTCAAGCAATGAAGTCAAACAGGTACGACAGATAGACAATGACTTCACGAAGATAAACTCTAAGTAAAGGAAGGGAGAGGATAGAACCAGTCACTTGTTGAAGACACGGGATTTGTTGGACCAGTTCCAGTTGCTGTGACAACTATACGTCTGGTTAGGGAGGCTGAGATTCAACTCAGAAGACCGTGTCTTCACCTTATTCCCCTTGAGATAAGGACACACAGTCCTCGCCCAATCACTCTGGTAAGTCTTCAAGGTAGACTTCCGAACTTCACAGACTTCGTTCATCGGCAATCCACAATGACTCTTGGATGCTCACAACGCGACGCCTAACCGGCTGGAGGATTCACAGTCCTCAAGTGTAATAAGTCTTCAGGTCACACAGACATGTAAAGACTTCAAGATGCCTAACACTCTTTGGCTCTGGGTGTTTGGGCTTGGTCCTCGCAAGGATTTCTCTCTCTCAAAGGCTTCGAGGTGGGTTGCTCTCAAACGACAAAAGCTGTGCACTAACTCTGAGCAGCCACCAATTTATGGTGTAGGGGGTGGGCTATTTATAGCCACTAGGCAACCCGACCTGATATGTCCGAAATGACCCTGGGTCACTAAGGAACTGACACGTGTTCCAACGGTTTGATTTTCAAACACACACGGCAACTTTACTTGGGCTACAAGCAAAGCTGACTCATCCAGCTCTGGATAAGATTTGCTCTCATTGTCTTCGCTCGAAGACATAGGATTTGGGTTGAGCATCACTTAAGTCATTCTGACTTTGTTCACTTGGACCCCACTTAACAGTACGGTGGTTCCTATGACTCAACAAAGAAGAAAAGGAAACACCAAAACAACACAGTCTTCGCGCTCCATAGTCTTCACTCAATGTCTTCTCATGTCATAGTCTTCACATACCACCATTGTCGTCAATGTCTTCATACATTTTTAGGGGTCATCTCCGGTAGGTAAACCGAATCAGTGAGGGACACTACCTGCGTTATCCTGCAATTCTCACAAACGCATTAGTACCTCAACCAACTTTGTCGTCAATACTCCAAAACCAACTAGGGGTGGCACTAGATGCACTTACAATCTCCCCCTTTTTGGTGATTGATGACAAACTGGTTAAAGTTATCAACGCGGATAAAGTATGTGAAATTGTGAAGGATAGGGTATTGTCTTCATGAGTAGCAAAGGCTCCCCCTGAAGATGTGCATATAAGTAATTTGCTTTTGGAATGCAAATGCACATGGCAGGTTGTACTTGTGGAGATCCTCTTTAACTTATGAAGATAATTCATCATGCATGAAATGATATAGCAAATAGAATGACATGCATAATGAAAAATGGGCGTCTGCAGAATGATCTAAGTGCGGAAGTTATCATCGCACATGCGGAATTTATCATCGCATCACAGTAAAGCAAATAAGTAGCGATTTACCATCGAGTTTAAGTGTTACAACTCAAAGAACCAAATGTATCAAAAGCGAGAGTTGTAAGCACTAGGCAAAATATAAAGCAACCGCCCATATGAACCCGCTTGAAGACTATCAAACTCATATGCTTCTCCCCCTTTTGTCAGTAAGGACCAAAAAGGTTTGAAGACATAGAGCATCTACTCGTCCTCATGAGTAGGTGAAGCAGCAGGGTTATTGGTGTTGTTTGGCGGCGCAGACATACTTGGTGCAGTGTCGATGCGTACAGAAGTAGGGGGTGGTGAAGTAGCATCATCTTCATCATCGATCACTCTGGCATTCACATTTGCTGCGGAGGAAGAATAGTCAGAGTCTTCAAGGGATGGAGTTCGACGTAGGACTGCAGTACGTGGAGGAGTGGAGTCAAACTTGAATCTTTTAGTGAAGCCATCATCTTGAAGATCTGCTTCAGCACTAAGCAGCGTCAAACTCTTCCAGGATCACCGACAAGTCTCGTGAGCGACAAATGCATTCTTGGTGGCAAGATTTCGAATGCGATTGACGTCCACCAAGAGGCTTTGCATCTGTCTCTTGAGCCAATAGTGATGCTTATCTTGTTTCTGATGAAGTGCCACAAGAAGTTCTCGGTCATTTAGAACACGAGAGCGCTTCTTAGGCCTTTGGGCAATGGTGCTGTCAGTGGCTTCAGTTTGCGCACGATGAGGCAGACGAGTGTTCCCAGCCATTGGATAGATACGTGTTACTGCTTGGACGCCTTCTATGGGCTGAGTGAAGCTTTGGTGATCAGCATTTTGAAGACAAAGAGGCTTCTTGGCAGGCTCAGGGTATATGTCTTCAACTGACATATCAACCTCTGGTAGAAAGATTAGATGATTGTGAGCAGAGGGCTGATAGTTGACAGAGGAGTGTCGCTTGATGAGGCGCATGACCCATGGAGCATAGAATTTCAGGCCAAAAAGGTCAGATCCAAATACAGCAAGTTGCCTGATGAAGAATTCTTGGGAATTGAAGCTGATGCCATTGAGGATGTAAAAGACCAATGTCTTCATGGCTCCTTCAAGTTTAGCAGCTGATGAATGTCCTTTGATAGGCCATAGAGTTCGCTTGACGATGTGATATATTGTGCGAGGCAGATACTCAAGGTCATCAACAAAGAACTCCTTTGGGTATTCAGCGTCAGATGGCAAAGGCTTCATCATGCTCAACATCTGGCTCATGTTGGGTTCTGGCTTATGGAAGATGCTCTCCAGTGCATTGCGTGTAGTTGACAATCGTGTTCATATAGCTCTCCGGGAGTGGGTAGGCTCAGAAGCTCAATGACATCAAGAGCTTTGGCTTCATGATGAACATTTCGTCATCCACTCGAGAACCCATGTCTTGATATCCCTGTTGTAGCCGCTGAATGTGGAGGGTAGCATAGAATTGAAGCAAAGTTCCTCATTCCAATGTTCTTTATCCGTCACAAAGTTGAGCAGACTGCATCACGAAAAGCAGCCAAGTGCTTCTTCTAAGCATGGCAGTCCAGAATGGCTTCAGATCGAGGCGCATATGAGGGAAAATGCGCCTTGATCATACTGTAACGCAGGAGTAATAGCTTCTCTGCCGATAGCTCCGAAACGATCGATGATATCCTTGGCTTTGAGTAGGGTTCTTGGCGCCGTCAAAGAAGGTGTTGTGGCTTTTGAAGCCATTTGCATTGAAGGACCCTATAGAGTTTGCAAGACTGGAACCTTGGCGCCTTGGCTTTGGTTTCGGACCCGAGGCCTATGCTCAACATGATAATCAAACCGAGGACCAGAGGCGAGGGCGGAGGGACCGAACGGGCCATCGGACAAAGGTTAGTGACCATGATTGTATGCTTGCTCAATTGTATAGGGCCTTGGTGGCGGAACAGGAGCAGTGGCAACCACAGAGGCTTCAGGCTGCACAACAGGTGCTTCAGGAGTAGTTGCATCATTGGCTTCTGGCACACTGGTTGTTGCAAGCTCCACATTAGCTTCAGCCATGACTACGTCATTGGCTTCATGTGTGTTGGTGGTGGCAGCTTCAAGATTTTCAACCTCCACTTGATGAGTTGGAGGGTCGGGCACTGGCACATTCACATCAGGAACAGCTTCTTCAGTATTGGGGGGAGTAGGAACACGTACATCTTCTTGTCTTTCATCGGCTGATGCAGCCGAATTGTCTTCAGCAGCTTGGGCTTCAGACACGGAGACATTCACAGTCGGAGTGGCTTCTGGAAACACTTGACGTGCAACAGATGGGTGGTGCACTTCTCCTTCTGGAATGCTCGAAAGAGGGACCTGAGGCCTTGGTCCTTTGCGAAGCCTGCATAGTGCTGGCGACGCCTTTGGAGATGGAGTAGGCTGGGCCTCAAAGTCTTCTTGTTCTTCTTGCACGGGTGGTGTGATTTGTGGTTGTTGTTGGGGAGTACTTGGGGAGTCTTGTTGCTGTGGGTGATCAGCCCATAATGCATCCTGAGCAATTGGCATCAGAGGACGACCAATGCTGATGAGTTCGTTGTTCGTGAGAACAGGCGATGATACCAAGTTGTGTTCGATCTGAGGAAGAACTTCATCATCTTCAACATTGTCATTATGACCAATGTCTTCAGCAGCGGTGGGTTCAGCTGCTAGAATGTCTTCAGCTTCATGAGCCTCTGTGGAAGCAAGCACATGAACTATCATCCGTCGTTCTTGGTGTTCAGATGCAGGGCGAACCACTAAGATAGGTTCAATAACTAAGGGCTCTGTGGGAGCAGCCCGATTCTTCTTGGTTTTGCGCTTCTTCTTGGAGGGAGCGGCATCAGAGGCTTCAGTATTTTTCCTTTTTCTGGCTTCAGCCTCGGCAGCCCTCCTCTTCTTCTAATATGAAGCGGTTGACATGACCTTTGGCTTCGAGCCAGTCATGCTGCTTGGGAAGATTATGCGAGGTGCTTCCTGCCTTGAAGATGCAGATTGGGCAGTAGAGAGCTTCTTCTTCTTCTTTGCAGCCATTCTGGGGTCAATGCCAGGACGACCAAGAGACTTGCGCTTCTCAGCCTCATTGTAGGCTAGCACACATTTGTCAGCCAGACTCTTCATACGCTCACGAGAGCCTTGAGCTTCTTCGCGCTTCTTGAGAAAGGCTTCTTTAAGCTCGTGCAGCATGACCTTGAAGTTTCTGACATCTTGCACGCTGAGCTTTGCCACATGCTTCTTGAACTGAGCGTTCTCATAATCAATCTTGTTCTTCAGCTCAACGATGCGCTGAGCGAGAGCTAGCTCAGAAGCAATGGCGCCATTAAAGGAGACGCTGAGGCCTATGGGAAGCTGCAGATCTCCAAAGCTAAGATTTGTGGTGTCAAACCACTCCTCAATGAAGTTATGGATGATTGCCACATCGAAGAGAGGCAAGTTATTGAAGATCTCTGCTTCTTCCTTGCTCTTGATCAGTTGCTCAAGGGCATCATCTGCAAGATCTTCATCGCTGGACAGATCAATGGGTTCTTCTCGCAGAATGGCAACAGGAGTCAAGATCTGATCAGTATGCTTGACGATTTTCTTTTTCTTCTCCGTCCTCTTGGAGATACGTGATAGATCTTCAGATTGCACACTGTCTTCAGGAGGTGCAGTGGCCAGTGGCTTCGCACGTGAAGCTTTTGGAGGAGGAGCTGATCTCGAAGCCTTAGGCTTCTTTAGCTTCTGCGGCTTTGGAGGAGGAGCTGGGGCTTCATCAGTGTCAACACCATCATCAGTTGCTCAAGGCCATCAAGGTTGGAGAAGGGGCCGATGACATTGGGATCAGCATCACGTGAGCGGTCAGCACGGGAAGCAGAGGGACCAGGGTTGAAGTCTAATCCCAATGACTTCTTGTTTTCCTTGGCCGATGCCTTTGCGTGCTAGAAGTTGCGCTTGAAGAGAGTATCGTCTCGACACCAGAGCAAAGATGATGGGTTGGCATTCTCAGGCTGAGGTCCACGGACCATACAAGGATAGGAACCCTGTGCAATAGCTTCAGCTCTGTTCTTGGGTTAAAGGCCTCGATAGAGAATATCACCCCAAGGACTCTTGATAGCGTTCTTCTCTGCATATTCCTGGGTCACGAACTTGTACTTGAACCATTCTTCAGCCCAATAGCGTCGAATCCATTGGATTCGTGTCTTGCGTTGATGATAATTCTTCAGATCGCCTTGTAAAGTTCTGCGAGGTCATCAGGCAGATCTTTTGATGTACCCCCACGACGCTGTCTGCCACCCTTCCTTATTGATTTCTCTGTAGCCATGAACTTTAAACTGGATGGCTTCAACACGTTCAAAGGCTTCAAAGGCTTTCGCTTGCTGGATAAACAGGAACTAGCTTCGGGAGAGTTAATGTGATGCTGTAAGAATTCTACAAACGAATGCAGACTATGAGAACCAAGGGATTCTCCCACTGACATGTACCGTGATAAAGATTAGAGATGCGAGGGAAGGGGAAGAGGTCATATGCATTCTCAGAAGATTTTGAAGATAAATCAGTTTGAAGACATTGACCTCATGATGCGAAGACATTCACTTATATGTTGAGAGTTGGTTCCAGATTTGTACGAATCCGTGAATAAGTACAAGTGAGGAATCAAACTAGATATGAAGTTTAAGTGAATAGACTAGGCAGTATTAGATGCAGACAGAATAGATCTAACATGTATAGACAAAAACCAATTTTGGTAAAAAGGATGAATCTTGAAGATCAAAAAGATGGTAAAAATAGAGTTATATTTACCACACGAAGAACTGCTAGATGGGATGAACAGGAGACCGAGCAGTTCAATCCACCGTGCCCTAACTTGGCGACGGAGGACACCTGCAGCGACGGCGGAGAGGACGATGTCCGCGGCCGGCGTGAGGACGGCGTCGGAGAAGTCGCGGCAGCTAAGCGCTTCGTCGCCGGCGTCATCGAGAGCTAGCGGTGGCGCTAGGGTTTTGACGAGGTGGAGAGGTGGAAGAAGGTTTTCTTTACCGCAGGGGACATGTATTTATAAGGAAGTGTGCGACAAATAAATTACGCAGTGCCTGGCGGTTCACATCTGAGAGGCATGTGGCACACATGCAACATACTCAGAGTTGTCCCACGTTCCCACGCCCGCCAGGCATGTCGGATGGTTGTTCCGGCTTCTCCGGATTTAAATGAATAAAGATGAGTCATTTAAAACAGACTTAATGTTTGTCTCTGTGTCTTCTGCTGACTAGGACACAGAGAAGACATTCGACAGTTTCAATAGAATGCATATGATTTGGACAGACAGAGTTTGAGATAGAAAGCATAGAGAGATTAGGGTCTGATCACATTCACATAGTTCAAAAGATTCAACTAGGAAGACATAGCTATAAGTGAATGCTGTAGAGGACAGAACACTAGTATATGTATATATCAGAAAGCAACCAAATCATCATAGTGAAGAAAATCATGAAGATAAATTGAAATTGAAGACAAACCAAATGCGAAGTCATTGCAAAAATAACGCCATGAGTAAAACACTTCAAACAGAGAAATTTGGTGGTGGCGTACCCATCAGATAGGAAGTATTAGACCCGCACGGCGCAAGACAATTATCGTGGCGCCCAAGTCAAATTACATGTTAATGTATTCACACTCAGAATGTAAGTCTTCATTGGTTGAAGATATACTTTACTTAGTGTGTTGCACATCTAAGTCATCAACATGCATAAGTGTTAGGATGTGTGCCTGATCACAGGACATTTGAGGATTCCAAGATATTTAGCTCACACCATAACTTGCAAAACCTTTTCTCATCCAAGGGCTTTGTGAAGATATCTGCCCGTTCCTCTTCAGGGTTGACATGAATGATGTCAATATCTTTCTTCATGACATGATCTCTGAGAAAGTGATGACGGATTTCAATGTGCTTTGTCTTCGAGTGCTGGACTGGATTGTTGGCTATCTTGATGGCACTTTCGTTGTCGCAGAAGAGAGGTACTTGTTTCAGATTGATGCCATAGTCCTTGAGAGTTTGCTTCATGAAGTTGAGCGCAACAAGATCCAACAGCAATGTATTCAGATTTAGAAGTTGAGAGTGATACACAGTTCTGCTTCTTTGAAGACCAACAGACAAGTGATTGTCCCAGAAAAGTGACATGTGCCTGATGTAGACTTGCGATCCACCTTGTCACCAGCATAATCAGCATCCGAGAATCCAACCAAATCAAATTTTGAGCCCTTTGGATACCATAATCTGAGTGTTGGGTGTAAGCCAGATACCGAAGAATTCGCTTCACAGCTAAGTGATGCGATTCCGTTGGTGCCGCTTGGAATCGAGCACACATGCAAACACTAAGCATAATATCCGGCCTAGATGCACATAGATAAAGTAAAGAACCAATCATGGAGCGGTATACCTTTTGATCGAACTCTTTACCATTGTCGCCGGGACCAAGATGGTGTTTGGTCGGCATTGGCGCTGTGTAACCTTTGCGCCTTCCATTCCAAACTTCTTCGCATAATCTTTGAGGTATTTTTCTTGAGATATGAAGATGCCATTTCTTTGTTGACGAATTTGAAGACCAAGGAAGAACTTCAGCTCACCCATCATAGACATTAGATATTGCTCTTGCATCATGTATCCAAACTCATCACTATACTTTTGGTTGGTGCAGCCGAAGATAATGTCATCCACATATATTTGGCACACAAACAGTTCACCATCATATGTCTTCATGAAGAGTGTGGGATCGAGGGATCCAGGTTTGAAGCCTTTGCTCTTCAGGAAGTCTTTGGTCGTATCATACCATGCGCGAGGAGCTTGTTTGAGGCCATACAGTGCTTTGTTTAGCTTGTACACCATATCAGGATGTTTTGGATCTTCAAAGTCAGGTGGTTGAGCGACATACACTTCTTCTTCAATCTTGCCGTTGAGAAATGCATTCTTCACATCCATTTGATGTAGCAAGATGTTGTGGTGATTAGCATAGGCTAGCAGTATGCGAATAGCTTCAAGCCTAGCCACAGGAGCAAATGTTTCATCGAAGTCAATTCTTCTACTTGAGTGTATCCTTGAGCCACAAGACGTGCTTTGTTTCTGACGACTTGACCATGCTCATCTTGCTTGTTTCGATATATCCATTTTGTTCCAATGATGTTATGCTTGCGAGGGTCAGGACGCTTGACAAGTTCCCAAACATTGTTTAGCTTGAACTATTGAAGTTCCTCTTGCATAGCTTGTATCCATTCAGGTTCCATAAAGGCTTCAGTGACTTTCTTGGGTTCTGATATTGACACAAATGAAAAGTGCCCACAGAAGTTTGCTAACTGTGTTGCTCTTGAGCGAGTAAGTGGACCAGGTGCATTGATGCTGTCAATTATCTTCTCAATTTGTACTTCATTTGCAACTCGAGGATGAACTGGACGAAGACTTTGCTCTTGCTGATCATTGTCATCATTGGGAGGATTGTCTTCGGTCTGAGCATTGTCTTCAGGTTGGTTAGGTGTAGAAATGATAAGTTCCTCTTCAGGCTGTGCTTCAGAAGGCATGATTTCACCAGTTCCCATCAGCTTGATGGATTCGCTGGGCGGAGCTTCATCTAGTGTACTTGGCAGGAGTTCTCTTTGTGAGCCATTTGTTTCATCAAATCGCACGTCCACAGTTTCGACAATTTTGTAGAGATAGAGGTTGAAGACTCTATAGGAGTGCGAGTCCTTTCCATAGCCAAGCATGAAGCCTTCGTGAGCTTTAGGTGCAAATTTTGACTTGTGATGGGGATCCTTGATCCAGCACCTAGCTCCAAATACTCTGAAGTAACTGACATATGGCTTCTTGTCAGTAAGGAGCTCATAGGATGTTTTGTTCAGAAGCTTATGGATGTAAACACGGTTGATGATGTGACATGCTGTATCAATAGCTTCAGGCCAGAACTTTCTTGGTGTCTTGTATTCATCGAGCATTGTTCGAGCCATCTCAATGAGGGTTCTATTCTTGCACTCAACGATGCCATTTTGCTGAGGTGTGTATGGAGCAGAGAACTCATGAGTGATTCCCATTGTATCCAAATAAAGATCAAGTCCGGTGTTCTTGAATTCAGTGCCATTGTCACTTCTGATATGCTTGATCTTCATGCCATAATTGTTCATTGCTCGATTGGCGAAGCATCTGAAAACATCTTGCACTTCAGTCTTGTAGAGAATTATATGCACCCATGTGTATCTTGAGTAGTCATCAACAATGACGAAGCCATAGAGACAAGCAGTTGTTGTGAGAGTTGAGTAGTGAGTAGGGCCAAATAAGTCCATGTGTAGCAGCTCGAAGGGTTTAGATGCCGTCATGATTGTCTTCGAGGGGTGCTTTGCCCTAGTCATCTTTCCAGCTTCACAGGCACCACACAAATGATCCTTCTTGAACTTGACACCTTCGATGCCTATGACATGCTTCTTCTTGACGAGTGTGTGTAAGTTCCTCATACCAGCATGTCCCGGCCTCCTATGCCAGAGCCAGCATTCAGAAGCTTTTGCGAGAAGACATACGGCAAGCTGTGGACCTGCTAAGAAATCTACCATGTATAGATCATCTTTTCGATACCCTTCAAAGACTAGAGACTTGTCGGATTCCATTAGTACAAGGCAACGGTATTTTCCGAATAGCACAATCATGTTCAAGTCACAAAGCATTGAGACAAACATTAAGTTGAAACCAAGGGATTCAACAAGCATCACTTTATCCATGTGGTGATCCTTTGAGACTGCAACTCTACCTAGACCCAATACCTTGCTTTTACCAGTGTCAGCAAATGTGATGTGACTCTTGTCTGATGGACGTAAGGTTGAGTCCATGAGAAGAATTCGATCACCAGTCATATGATTTGTGCATCCGCTGTCCATAATCCATTCTGAAGCTTTTGGTGTCATACCCTACAGTATAGTTAGGAGGATGGGCTTCACGAAGAGCGTTGTGAAGCATAAGCATTTGACGCACACAAGGATTATCACAGCTTAGATCAAGGTTAGGACACATAGTATGACTGGTAAGCTATTCAGATATGAAATGCATAGTAAGATCATTTTATCATGCGTCCCGTAATGTGTTTTAGGTCCCCAGCAATAGCATAGGATGCCTTTGATTACAGGCTGGAGACCTTTCCCTGCAAAAGAAAGTTAATTCTTCTTCACCACCCACATCTTCAGGGGTGGCTTAGAAGCAATGAGTCTAAGTGCAGCATCTGAGAATTTCGGCTTTGGAGCCCTAGCAAATAGCCTTGCAGGAGATGAATGATACTCATATGAATAAGCAGAAAAGTTCTTAGTTCTATGAACATAGCAGTTTGAAGACACACGCTCATATTCATAAGTCTGAGTATGATTTCCCTGCAAAACATTGGCGTTAGGGTGACTCAGGTGAGTCTTGTATCTATATGAAGCCTTTGGACCATATGAAGCCATAGGTCTGGGGTTTGTCTTCTTCCTTGGTGGTGTCATGACGACATTCACAGGAAGATTCTCAATGCACTGCTTAGGTACCCATATCTTCTTCATAGGTGGTCCGTTCCTGCAGTTAGTACCAATATACCTGGCAAACACTTCACCATTCTGATTCTTGAATAGCTTATAGTTTGCATCAAAGGATTCATCAATGATAATAGGATTAGCACAGGTAAAGCCAGATAAGGTGGATGGATCCACTAAAGGCTCCTTTGTAGCAACCCATGTGGTTTGGGGATACTGCTCAGGCTTCCAGTAAGAGCCATCAACATTCATTTTCCTCTCGAACCCAACACCCTCTTTCCTAGGGTTTCGGTTCAGAATCTGCTTTTTGAGGACATCGCAGAGTGTCTGATGTCCTTTCAGACTTTTGTACATCCCTGTTTCAAGAAATGTCTTCAACCTAGCATTTTCATTAGCAATAGTAGTAGTTTCCTCCGCGGAGGGGTTAGTTACCACATCAGTAGTTCAAGACAATGCAACAGTAGCAGCAATGGAACATTCAGCAACAGATGTAGCGTTGTCACGCTCAATGTATTTTAGACATGGTGGTTCAAATCCATCCTGAGCGGGACTGATCTATTGAGCGCGAAGTGACTCATTCTCTTTTTGAAGATCTTCATGAACCACTCTCAATTTCTCAAGCTCTTGCTTCCTTTGAAGATAAACATAGGGGAGCTTTTCATAAGTGGTTGAGAGCGTTTCATGACGACTTTCAAGTTCTTGGTACTTAGCATGAAGATTTTTTATATCTTCAACTAAGGACTATGAACGTGTCATTTCCGCGTCCAACAGGTCATCGCTTTTGTCTAACAGTTTTTGAGTATGTTCCATAGCCTTTTGTTGTTCAGTTGCAATTTTAGCAAGTGTTTTGTAGCTGGGTTTAGATTCATAATCAGAGTCATCTTCACTTGATGTTTGAAAGTACGCATCACGTGATTTTACCTTGGCACCACGTGCCATGAAGCAGTAGGTGGGAGTAGGATCGTCTTCGTCATCAGCTTCAGCGTTGGTGTGGAAGTCATTGTCTTGATGTTGAAGATGGACTTGGCAACATAGGTCGTGGCTAGAGCCGACTTGCAACGCCAGGTCGACTCTTCTCCGGACTCCACCTCCGCCTCCTCGAGCAGACTCCTCCTCTGAATCCATTTCCTTGCCAACAAAGGCACGAGCCTTGCCGGATGAGCTCTTCTTGTGTGATGAAGACTTGGAGGAAGACTTAGAAGAAGACTTCGAGGATTTCTTCTTCTTCTTGTCATCAGAATCATATTCCTTGCTCTTCTTCTTCTTCTTCTCATTGTCCCACTGTGGACACTCAGATATGTAGTGACCAAGTTTCTTGCACTTGTGGCAGGTTCTCTTCTTGTGGTCATGGGTGGAAGCTTCATCATTCCTTGAGCTGGATCGTGAAGACTTTCTAAAGCCTTTCTTCTTGGTGAATTTCTGGAACTTCTTCACAAGCATAGCAAGTTCCTTTCCAATGTCTTCAGGATCATCGAATCTGCAATGATTCTTCTTCGATGAGGAAATAACTTTTGCCTTCAAAGCGCGAAGTTCGCCATAGTTGGGACCATAGATATCTCTTTTCTCGTAAAGTCGAACTCATGTGTGTTGAGCCTCTCAAGTATATCGACATGATCGAGTGTCTTGAAGTCAGGACGTTCTTGTATCATGAGGGCAAGGGTGTCAAAGGAGCTGTCAAGTGATCTCAGTAGTGTCTTGACGATTTCATGCTTGGTAATCTCAGTTGCGCCGAGAGCTTGAAGCTCATTTGTGATGTCAGTGAGGTGATCCAATGTGAGCTGGACATTTTCATTGTCGTTTCTCTTGAAGCGGTTGAAGAGGTTGCAAAGAACACTGATCCTTTGATCTCTCTGGGTTGAGATGCCTTCGTTGACCTTGGATAGCTAGTCTCAGACTAGTTTCGAGATTTCCAGAGCACTCACACGGCCATACTGTCCTTTGGTCAGATGACCACAGATGATGTTCTTTGCAGTAGAGTCCAGTTGAATGAACTTCTTGACATCAGCAGGGTGACACCTTCACTAGTTTTGGGAACGCCGTTCTTGACGACATACCAGAGGTCGACATCAATGGCTTCAAGATGCATACGATCTTATTCTTCCAAAGAGGGATATTCAGTTCCATCGAACACGGGCAAGCAGCGGAGACTTTGATTATCCTGCAATCGACATAGCTAAAACTCTGTGGTTAAACCAATCACACGTAACAAGGAGTACCTTGCTCGATACCAATTGAAAGTGCTAGTTATCGACTAGAGGGGGGGTGAATAGGCGATTTTTATGAAATTCTTCAAAACATGGAAGTTTCGAAGACAAACAATAGAAATGACATAATTGATATGCAGCGGAAGATAAACTACAACAAGCAAACCGTAGTCAAGTATGCAATGATGTGAAAGTACAGGACTAATAACAGCTAAGTAATAAGGATCAGGATGGAAGATAGTATGAAGCCAATCAACGATAGTGGTCAAGCAATGAAGTCAAACAGGTACGACAGATAGACAATGACTTCACGAAGATAAACTCTAAGTAAAGGAAGGGAGAGGATAGAACCAGTCACTTGTTGAAGACACAGGATTTGTTGGACCAGTTCCAATTGTTGTGACAACTATACGTCTGGTTAGGGAGGCTGAGATTCAACTCAGAAGACCGTGTCTTCACCTTATTCCCCTTGAGCTAAGGACACACAGTCCTCGCCCAATCACTCTGGTAAGTATTCAAGGTAGACTTCCGAACCTTCACAGACTTCGTTCACCGGCAATCCACAATGACTCTTGGATGCTCAAAACGCGACGCCTAACCGGCTGGAGGATTCACAGTCCTCAAGTGTAATAAGTCTTCGTGTCACATGCATGTAAAGACTTCAGTGATGCCTAACACTCTTTGGCTCTGGGTGTTTGGGCTTGGTCCTCGCAAGGATTTCTCTCTCTCAAAGGCTTCGAGGTGGGTTGCTCTCAAACGACAAAAGCCGTGCACTAACTCTGAGCAGCCACCAATTTATGGTGTAGGGGGTGGGCTATTTATAGCCACTGGGCAACCCGACCTGATATGTCCGAAATGACCCTGGGTCACTAAGGAACTGACACATGTTCCAACGGTCAGATTTCAAACACACACGATAACTTTACTTGGGCTACAAGCAAAGCTGACTCATCCAGCTCTGGATAAGATTTGCTCTCATTGTCTTCGCTCGAAGACATAGGATTTGGGTTGAGCATCACTTAAGTCATTCTGACTTTGTTCACTTGGACCCCACTTAACAGTACGGTGGTTCCTATGACTCAACAAAGAAGAAAAGGAAACAACGAAACAACACAGTCTTCGCGCTCCATAGTCTTCACTCAATGTCTTCTCATGTCATAGTCTTCACATACCACCATTGTCGTCAATGTCTTCATACATTTTTAGGGGTCATCTCTGGTAGGTAAACCGAATCAGTGAGGGACACTACCTGCGTTATCCTGCAATTCTCACAAACGCATTAGTCCCTCAACCAACTTTGTCATCAATACTCCAAAACCAACTAGGGGTGGCACTAGATGCACTTACAGAATGTGATTTCTTCGGACCTGTAGTTCTCCGAGGTGCCGAATACCATGTCGAGTGTGATTTTTCCCGCACACCGTGCCTCCCGACTAGGGATAATTCCCCTGAAGGTGGTGCCGCTTTGCTCAATGCGGCCTTTATCAATTTCCATCTTGTTGAGCGTTTCTTCATATATCAAGTTTAATCTGCTTCCGCCGTCCATGAGTACTTTAGTGAGCCGAAAGCCGTCCACGATTGGGCTAAGGACCAGGGCGGCCGGTGCCCGGACATTCTGGAATCGAGGTTCATGACTGGCATTGAAGGTTATAGCAGTGTCGTTCCAGGGGTTTATCTTTGCCACATGGCAAATTTCGGTGGAGCTTCGATGAGCTCGCTTGCGCCTATTGTTTGAGGCAAAAGTCTTGAAGACTGTTAATACCGTATTGTGTTTGTTGGCGGGATCTTGTTCTGCTTTATGGCTTGCAAGAAGATCCTCGCCACTTTTTGCAACCTGCCAGAGTATCCAACATGCTCTAAGGCTATGAGTTGGTGTTATGTCCGGAGTGCTGTGAAGCTTACATGGTCCATTGAGCCATTCTTCCAATACGGTTCCCCGCCCTGGTGTGCTTTGGTTTCTTGGGGACTGGATCGGCTGACTTACGAGAGTTCGTCCGTTTAGTTCGAACAAAGGTCTTGGTGAGAGCCGTACTGTCCCAAAATTCTGTTTGGGTTTTCCAGGCGCTTTCTATCTCATAGTACTTCTGTACTATGATTGCCAAGTCCGTGAAGTGTACTATGTCACGGCGGCTTATAGCATTAAGGAGTCCTTTGTTCGTGCAGTTTTTGCAGAAGAGTGAGACTACGTCCTCCTCGCGGCAGTCCTTGACCTTGTTAAACGCAAGGAGGAATCTGGCCCAGTAGCGATGTACAGATTCTTGGGGCTCTTGCCTGATGCGGGAGAGACAGTTTAAGTCCAGGTGGGTGTTGTTAGCTGAATTCGGATTCTGATCCGATCTAACACCCAGGGGCGTGGGAGGCTCCGAGCCTGACAACTCAGGATCCGGAGTGTCGCCTAATTTCTTTGGCCCAATGCCCGATTCTAAGTCCGGGACCTGGGTCATGTCTTCCTTTGAGCAGGTATTCGGCTCAAGGAGTTTGGTGATCCGGACATAATTCGTCCTCAAAGTCGAGGGACGGTCCGTGTGAGGTTCCTCCACTACCGCTAACTCATGGGTGGCTGGCGGGGATCCGATGTCCCTTTGGCCGGGTTTAAGCCCGATCTGGTCATAGTCTGTAGCGACTCCTAGAGCGGCAATGCGATCCAAGAGCTCATTGAGGGAGGAGAGCTCCATCGGATCCATCTGTTCGGCGAGTTCCGAATTGACGCGAAGGTTATGATTGATGACCCAAGAGGCCATCGTCGGCGCTACCGCCGATGGGGCGGCCACGATAAAGCTGCCGAGTCGGAGAGTTTGGCCTACAGCCAGAGCTCCCTCTGAGGTAATGTTGTCCTTGATGACGAGACGAGCCATCGAGCCTTGCGGCGACGACACAGAGGAACTCTCAATGAAAGCACCAACGTCGGTGTCAAAACCAGCGGATCTCGGGTAGGGGGTCCCGATCTGTGCGTCTAGGTTGATGGTAACAGGAAGCAATGGACACAATGTTTACCCAGGTTCGGGCCCTCTCGATGGATGTAAAACCCTACTTCCTGCTTGATTAATATTGAAGATATGGGTAGTACAAGAGTAGATCTACCACGAGATTGTAGAGGCTAAACCCTAAGAGCTAGCCTATGATGGTATGATTGTAATTGTGATCGGCCTTCTAAGGACGAACCTCTTCGGTTTATATAGACACCGGAGAGGGCTAGGGTTTACATGGAGTCGGTTACAAGGAAGGAAAACACAATATCCGGATTGCCAAGCTTGTCTTCCACGCAAAGGAGAGTCCCATCCCGACACGGGCCGAAGTCTTGAGTCTTGTATCTTCACGCTTCAATAGTCCGGCGATGTATATAGTCTGGCTGTCCGGATACCCCCTAATCCAAGACTCCCTCAACCGCCGCTTGCCTGGCGTGGCCCCCCATCCAAGCGAGGATGGTGGGCTGTGCGTCTGCATCGACGTCCCAGGGCTCAACCGAGCCGCATCTCAGGAGCGCCTCTAGCCTTCGTGCGTGGGACGCTACGAGGGTCCGCCACTTAGCTATGTTCGCATGCCTTTCGGCCTGCCGAACGCGGCTGCCACCTTCCAGCATCACCTGCGGAGCATTCTGGCGGCTCAGGAGGCCAGGCATCACGCGGCCCTAGCGGAGATGGAGACGGTCCTCGAGGAGCCACAGGGACCCGCAGGGCCTCTCGAGCCTCAGGGCTCCAGCGGCTCATGAGGGTCGGCCTCTTCACCGCGCATCTTCAGCTGCCCCAACACCCCCTCTACAATGGTACCAGGTGACATCTTCCAAGTTCATTTCAGCTGGGAGTGTGGGTCCGTCCCTGCGGCATGTATCTTTTTCTTATGTCTTCAGTTTACCTTGCTGGGGGCGCCCCTCGGGACCAAGCCACTAGGGCCTGACCCGGTGGCATGTATCCATTCCGGGTTTACCTAAGCTGATCTGCCTTTCATGCCGAACCTGCCTGTGATTATCGCCTGTTCGATTGGCATCTACCACGGGAGTTGCTCACGCTGGCACGGCGCTTGCGCATGGGTCTGTCCCTGCAACGTTGACAAATCTAAGTGGTCGAGCTTTGGCCCGCGGCAGCCCCGCACGCGTCACCTCACCAGGCCCTCAGTGCCCTCACCCCTCTCTCTTGGAGCAACCAATGGTCGTCCGACAATCATAATGGCAACCCGTGTTTCTCTCGTGCTGATCTACAGGAACCTCCTGAGGATTTCAGCGGGTGGCAACACGCGCTCCCTCTCTCTTTTCCATGTGATCCGCTTGCGCATTAAAAGGGGAGCTCCTGAGCATCGCGACTCGGGAGCTCTTACTGGCTCTCCAGCCCTCACCCCCTGGCCTTGACCACGGCATCGCGACCTGGCATACCAGCGGCGGCTGAGCTTGCTCGAGGGCCGGGACCTGAAGACGTAGAGCACAAAGGAGAGTGTGGGGAAGAAAGGGAAAGCTCGCGAAGGCCTAACCTAGCTGCACCACAGCTGCCAACGCTCTAGTCTAGCGCAACACAAGGGAGCGACTCCATATTACCATGATAAGTTTCACGCCCGGGACAACTAATCGTTGCAATGCGAAATCTTCACTTGCTGCGGCTCTGTGACGGCAACGTTGCCTTCCTTTCTCACCTCTCGATGGTTGCTTGCATGCTAAAGGGGACCTCCTGAGCATCACGCCTTAGGGGCTCTTACTGGACCTCGGGCCGCTCACCTCCTGGCCTTGACCACGGCATCGCGACCAGCATACCAATGACGGCCGCACCTGCCTGGGACCGGTCCTGTCAACAGAGAGCGCTAAACCTTCAGGAGGTTAGAAAGGAGGAACCAAGCCGGGACAGGACAAGCATTCACACAGTTTCATAATAAGGATCACATCAGCAAAATACATCGCGGACCCTTTACATGCCCCCACGGGGTGTTTTCTCGATTCCTCGCATGGAACAAAAGACGAGAATCCTAAGGAGCCCTAACTACCCGCGCCTCCAGGGCCGATGCCATCATCAACAGTGGGCCACGAGAGGCCGGCGCCAACCCCATCCAGATCAGCTGCGGCGACGGCCTGATGAAGCCGCCTTGGTCCAGCACGGCGTGATCTTGGGGGCACGTAGGTGTCGTCGCTCGTCTCCGGAGTCAAGAAGAGCTCGGAAGAGTCGTTGGACTCCGAAGCATTGTTGCTACTGCCGGAGGAGCCGTTGGGGAAGCGAACGATAGGCCCAACCCCTGACACGTCGATGTCTTGACTTCCTCCTCTGGGGCAGCATTCCAGGCGGCGGCCTTCTACGTCGAAGACTTTGAAGGTCAACAAGGAGGCGCCGTCGTATTCAAAATGAATCACGAGGGCGCCCCCCGTTCGGCAGACCCGGGCAACCTCGCCCCAGCCTCGGGTCATGAAGACCTTGCCCGGGGAAACGACTTCAACCTCCACTCCGGTCGCCGGAGCCCTGCAGTCGGCGTGCTGCAGCCAAAGCTCGAGATGCCCCCTCGGCGGCATCTCGGCGGCGAAGAACGAAGGGAAGCAAATCCAAGAGCTCGGAGGCATCACCGTGTGCAGCACAAGCTCGTGAGAGGAGTTCGCGGCGTGGACTCCAGGAGCGACGGCGCGCGCCGCCACGGCTCGTCGGCCTCACCTGCGGCGCAGGCGGCGTCGCTCGCCATCCCTTTCTCCGGAGCCCTCGGCTTGGGCGCACAGGGGTAGCGGGAACCCAGGAGGTGGCCTCTCGCACCAAGGCCTCGTCATCTCCGGCCTCGCAACCTCATCGCGGCGGCACTGGACCGGCCGTTCCTTCGGCGGGAGCGGATCAGGTCCCTCCCGGGGAGCTTTCCCCTTCTCTTCGGCTGAGAATCTCCGGATCGGTGCCATGGGCATCAAGAATGGAGATGGAGCAAGGGAGAAGAAGCGGGCGGAGCAGGAAGAGATGGGCAACAGGGGCGCTCGCCCTCCTTATTTATAGTCCCAGGGAGGCCAACCGTCGACCTCCACGATCGCAGGTAATGATGACTCTTTTCGCATGCAGCAGGGACTCGCCAAATCGGGCAGTTGCCGAGGCAACGTGGGGAAGCGGAGACGCCCACGTCCAATCAGTCACCACGCGTCAACCAAGGCTGCAGGCTGTTGGGGCCCGCGGCGCTCCACACTTGCCCTTTGGCTTCGCTGCTAAGCCAAGTCCGAGCACGCCTTGGGCCCGGGGGCTACTGTCGGCGTTCTGAGAATGGGGGTCCCCAGACTTGCTCGCTCAAGGGCTTTCTCAGATGGCTCAATCGATGGCCCAAGACGCCCATCTTCATCAACCAGACACTCAAGACCCTCGCGAGGGGCAAGACTCATGCTGGGCGGACGACACAAGGCCTCCTCAGAGTGGCCTCACCTGCATGCTCGCGAGGAGGCGGAGAGATCAAGGCAAGGGTACCTCGCGAGGTTCCCGTGACGCAAGCCATGACGATCAAGACCAGGCGGGCACCAGCCCGCGCAGTGTCCTCGTTTCCTCTTTGGTGCAAAGGGGGCAAGCGCAGGCGCGGAGTACCGAGGCATCAGACAAAGGTTTCCATATCGGTGCAACAAGACCAAGACCAGTAGGACGGAGGTCACCGTGGAGCCCAAGACGGCGTCATCACCAGCACCTTTGGCAGGCGAAGACCACCTTTAGTCAGGATAGCTTGTACTAGTTGTCCCCTTTCAAAATGGCCGTTGTTGGATCCCTTCTCGCTCAATATTTGTGAAGAGGACCAGGGCCTCTATAAATAGGGCTAGCCACCACCGTAGGCAGGCATCTGATCCAGAGACGAGTGAAGTTCATCCACACACCAGACCACCACAAGAACACCTCCCCTCGCGAGGCTGTTCTTCCCTTGTACTGTTCATCATCAGCCCAAGAGGTAATCCACCACCACACACTGGATTAGGCTATTACACCACAACGGTGGCCCGAACCAGTATAAATCTTGTGTCTCTTTGTGCTGTGAGTTGATCGATCTAACTTAGGGATCGCAACGAGGTTGAGGGCGTGAATCGGTAGGAGGAGATCTTCGTGCGCACCCCAGAATTAGAACCTTAAGGGTTTTGCCGGAACCCGGTATCCGACACCGTTCGAACGTTTGGATAGCATTTGATGCGTCCGGTTGTAGGTGCTCTAATGATTTTATTTTTCCGAAGGCCATCATGGCTCAGGTGCTCTATCATGCTGGTCGCGTGTAGGATTCAAAATCCGAGCCTGTGAAATCCAAAACCATTCTCGCGGTCGCGCCCCCCCGCTCCAATCCGCGGTTTCGGCTTTTCCGTGTGTGTACACGAGAGAAGTTTGGCATGAGCGTCTCCAAGCCCTCAACTTGGATGTCGTGAGACCGACCGTGAATGATTGTCTTTTGGATTGGTGGTCGGAAGCGAGGAAGGATCGCGACAGGGCTAACAAACGTGCTTTTGACACCTTTGTGATCATGCTGACATGGCCCTTGTGGAAACAAAGGAACGCTCGGGTCTTCAGCAGAAGGAGCCAGCAGAGGAACCCTCTTGAGTTGGTGGACGTGATTCTTCGGGAGCTGCAAGAGTGGAGCTCGGCCGGAGTCGGCGGTGGTGCGTTGTCACGTTTCGTGAGAGAGTAGGCTTAGGGCTTGTAGGTGTGGGTTGTGTCTGGGTGTTGCCGAAAATGGATATGCGCATTTATTCGTAGACATCTTTATAAATCTTGTTGACATCGGATTTTGGATAGGTACAAAAGGCAAGTAAGATGGCCTCAAGTAAAAGAGTTTTCGGCATGCAAAGTTTCAGGTCGCCGAGTGGAATAACTTTGGTGTTTAACTTATCGCCATTCGACCTTATCTCGGTGGCCGAAGTTGCACTCCGAGTGACAAAGTTCAAACATTCCGAGTGGTTTTCGGCCAATCTTGCCTTCAAGACGACCTCGGATGAAGGAGTATTCTAAAGGAATTGTCTTCGTCTCGTCGAGGCGATCGATTTTGATATATAAATCATCTCAATCCGAGTTCATATGCAAAAGTTAAAGGCAATACACTGCAGGCCGAAGCTGAGTGGAAATCTGGCGCAAAGTACCAGACGCCATGTCTGATGGGTCGCGCGAGCAATTAGGCCCTTAAGAAGTCCTTGAATCGAAAAACCTTCAACACGAAAAAGTTTCGTCTCGTCGAGCCGATCGATTTTCATATATAATTCGTCTCAATCCGAGGTCGTAACCTGGAGAGGCAAATCAAGATCAGGCTATGTTTTTGGTCGAGTGAAAGCTTACCATCCGAGTGAAAACTCACCGGTCGAGTGAAAACCTACCGATCGAGTCACCGGTCGAGTGAAAATCTACCGATCGAGTCACCGGTCGAGTGAAAATCTACCGATCGGTCCAAGGTCGAGTGGAAACCTACCGATCGAATCACCGGTCGAGTGAAAATTTACCGATCGAGTCCAAGGTCGAGTGAAAACCTACCGATCGAGTAAAAGGTCGAGTGGAAACCTACCGATCGAGTAAAAGGTCGAGTGAAAACCTACCGATCGAGTAAAAGGTCGAGTGAAAACCTACCGATTGATTGTCTTCCGAGTGAAAATATAGTCATCCGAGTGAAAGACTCTAAAATCCGAGTGGATGAGCTCAAACCGAGTGAAACTGAACATGTGCCCAAAAGTTTATCAAGATGATCTCGGATGAAAAAGTGTTCAATACAGAAGTTGTGCGATCGTCAAGACGGTAAACTTTGCTTTTGGAGTCATCGTCATCAGAGATAGTATATGGCCTGCAAATTCACTACAAGACTCGGATAATTCAGTCTACCGCAAGACCGAGTCCGATCGAAGGTAAAGATGACCTCGAAAAGTATTCAAGATGGCCTTATTTGAAAAAGTGATCAACATGAGAGTTGTTCGATCGCCGAGGCGCACAAGTTTGATATTTGGGCCGTCTTGATCGGAGGTCATATGGAGGCTGGGCGGCCTGCACAAGAAGGAAGACAGAAGTTGGGCCAGATTCAGATGGATCCGAGTTGGAATAGAACTAGGACTCTAGGACGCGAATTGATGTAATTTTTCTTGTAAGGAAAGCCTAGATGAATCCTTTACTTGTACGGGAAGTCCAGCCGCCTCTTATATATGTTAGTGACGGCCGATTGAACAACACACAATCGAACAAATCAATATACTACTTTTTCCTGCTTACTTTTTATCTCTCCATCGCTTTTCTCTCGTTCTTCGCTGTTCTTCGTGTTTGAGAGCTGCGAATCTCGAGGCTCTAGGGGCGAGCGAATCGACCTAGGGCAGCCCATAGTCCGCCGCAATCCTGACGGGTCCCTCCCGGTGCGCTGGGTTTCGGTTCTGCAAAGCGCCCGCCATTGTCTCGCGTGTCGATCGCTGTCGGTCGGGTCTCCTTCGACGGAGCTGCGGTGCATCACCCCGCGCCGAGGGTACACGGACGGTTCGTGTGTCGACACACTTTTGGCGACTCCGCGGGGACCAAGATCAATCATCATCATCCACCATGTCCAATCTTCCCAAGCCATTCGAGGTAGACGCCGATAACATCATTAAGCCCGCCTTGATGAGATATCGGCCGATCATCGCCAAATCTATGAGGAGTACAAGAAGGCGCGCGAAGAGAAGGATTTGCAGGAGTTCCTTGCAAAGTTCAAGAAGGATCGCCAAGGCAACATCACTCCGATTGAAGAAATCAAGTTTCCTCCTCTTCAAGCCGAGCGGTGTTAAACCTCTGTAAGTCTCGCTTTTCCCGAGCGGTGGGCTGAGATTGAAAGTCGATTGCTGATGGTAACAATCTAGTCTATCAAACTTTCATAGAAAATACTAATGCTCGTAAGAATGCATCTCAATCGACTAGTGGTAATGATGGTGTAGCTGCTAGTGTGCAAAACCCTAATCTGCTTTACCTATCTCATCGGCGCCCTCCGTGCGATGACTTATCATCCTACCCAAACAAATCAGATTGTGGCTGCACCCATTAATCCTATTATGAGTATGCCAGTTCGTGGTGACGCCAACCAAACCCTACCTACAGCTACAACCACTCGACCACTAGCAAATTATGGGTCGACATACCGCCACAATTCCTACCTACACCTAGTAACCCTACTCCTCCTATGCCATCGCCACAAGCTTCATCGTCCACTATGGATGATGGTTTAGCTAATCTTAGAGAGGAGATGGCTAAGATGCTTCGAGAGAATTTTGGGGTTGAGTTACCTCGGAATCGGATTTACCAAAAGCCGTACCCCGAGTACTTTGATGCCATCTAGTGCCCTCCAGGATATAAAATTCCAGATTTTGTTAAGTTTAATGGAGAAGGCACAAAACCACGGGGAGCATGTTAGTCAATATTTAGCACAATTGGGTGAGGCAGGCTCATTGAATGAATTGAAAGTGCGTTTATTTCCTTTGTCATTAATCGTACCGCATTTTCATGGTTTTTCTTTACCACATGGTTCCATTCGAGTTTGGTCGCAGCTAGAGCAAAAATTTCATGATCACTTTTATAGCGGCGACAATGAACTCAAGTTGTCACATCTAACATCGGTTAAGCAGAAGCTTGATGAATCGGTCTCCGATTACATCAAGAGATTCAGAGAAACGAAAAACCGTGTTTTAGTTTGGTGATAACCGAGAGAGATTTAGCGACCTAGTGTTGAGTGGTTTGAGAACTCCCATTAGAGAAAAGCTAGAAGGCTATGAGTTCTTAAATATTAACCAAGTCTTACAAAGGGCTTTGGCTCAGAAAGCCAAGCAAAGATCTCAAAGAAGTGCATAGATACAAACCGATCGACCAAAGATGAATATGGTGGAATATGATAGTGATCACTCGGACGATGAGGGTGATATTTTTGTTATTGAATTTGTTTGGCCATCTAAGGCCAAACCCTTTACTTGTAATGATCTCAAACCGATTCATAAGAATCGTGATGAAGAGATGAAGTTTACTTTTAACATTGCTAAGTGTGATAGAATATTTGATGCTTTGTCACAGCTAAGATTATTAGAATATCCCATACTTTACCGCCGTTTGAAGAGCTGAAACGGCGTGCTTATTGCAAGCATCATAATTCTTTTTCTCATGCTACTAATGATTGCAATGTTTTTCGACGACAGATACAATCGGCCATTAATGACGGACGATTGAACTTTTCTGAGATGCAAGTTGATAAACAGCCCTTTCCAATGAACACCATGGATTTAGAAGGGAAAAAGCTGCTCATTCGGCCGGAGGTAGCCGAATCTGCTAATAAAGCTAATGTCATTGTTGGTGAGCCCAGGAAAGACAAGGAGGACAACAAGGTCTTGGGGAGACAGGTTGTGCTTGATAAGCAACCCGATGGCAAGGAAGTGATCAAAATCACCATCAAGAATCCTACACTCGGGGGGCAACCGCAAGTGCAAGAAAATACTCGTGTTAAATTTGTCAAGCCCAAGAGTCCAGAAGTTGGCAAGTGGAAGAAGAATGAAGTTAAAGTGCAGCACAAGCGGATCAAGCCAACTTTTAATATGTTGCTATCCAAGTATGCTAACCAGTCGGCCGGTTCTAGTTTCAATCGACCGACTCATCTGAAACGACCAAGGTCACCATCAGATGATATGTTCAGTCGGTATACAAAACCGAGTGGACCAAGGGCGCAGTTTTCAGAAGAACAGAGGCAATCTGTGTGGGATCGACTTGACTATTCATATAGAGGCCGATCAACATTGGTGGCTATCACCGGCTGGTCAAAATATGCGACCGGATGGAAATTATCCAAGTGTAAGAATGCACCCAGGTGGAAGTTATCCGAGTGAAAAAATGTGGATGGGTAGATTCCATCCGACTGAGTTCCATCCGAGTGGATACCATCCGAGTGACATCAATCCGAGTGGATTCCATCCAAGTAAAAAGGTGCGCCCGAGTGGAAATTTTATGCATCTGGAAAGTCGAAAAGAATGGCGTGTTAAGTCGCCGAGTGTTGCAGCAGTTGAGTCGGGAAAAGGCAAGAAGAAAATGGATGCCGACTCACTTATCTTGGGCACCGAAACATTCCCCATACAGCAGCCGACTGTGCATAATCACTCAACTGAGCCGATACTTTCTATCGCGCCAAAGCACTCGGCTAATGACCATGAAGCAAGCACCAGCCAAGTAAAGGCGAGAGATGCTAAATACACTCGACCAAAGTGGTGTCCTCCAGGGTTAACAAAGACACAGAAGAGGAAACTACAGAGGTTAAGGAGTCAAGAGATGGCGGAGCAGGAGGCCGAGAAGCAAAGGGGTAAGTTGTTCAATGACACTCGCCCATGGTTCCAAAGAAACAAGTGTGGAGGCCAAAACAAATACAAGATACATCAGCTTCTACATCCATCACGAAGTGCCTACACCACCCAAAGAGGACGATGCGACAGCTATTACATCGTCTGTGGCACTTCTTACCTCTCCTTCACTCGAACAAATTTCAGAATCGGTCGATCCACTTGAAGAAGAGGTTGATATGTTGGACTATGAGTCTACGCCGGTTCATGAAGGTATGGATATCAATATGGTGTATTACTTACCCGCTGAGTTTCGTCTTTGTAGATGAGGAAGGGAAGTTGCTCACTGGATTTTGGCCCTAAGAACGCAATATTCGAGAAGCCAAAAGAATCAGTAACACATTTAAAACCGTTGTATCTCAGAGGTCATATCAATGGATCGCCACTTAGTCGGATGCTTGTGGATGGAGGTGCTGTGGTAAATCTTATGCCCTATTCGGTCTTCAAGAAATTGGGTTTGCCTGATGAAGAATTGATCAAGACCAATATGGTGCTCAACGGGTTTGAGGGCAAAGAGAAAACTGAAGCCAAAGGTGTAATGTATGTGGAGCTTACAATGGAAGCAAAACTTTGGCCAACATTCTTTGTCGCCGAGGTGCAAGGTAACTACAACGTCATACTAGGCCGTGATTGGGTTCATGCAAACCAAAGGCGTGCCATCCACTATGCACCAGTTTTTGATTCAAAGGTTGATGATGAAGTGGAAGTCATTCATGCGGATAACTCGCCTGTGTTGCTTTGGCCGATGCATCGGTGGATTGGCAACATCCCAATGCTACTTGCTTGACGGGACGTGATTTGTCGAGTTTGATTTTCTCAAGGCGACTAAGAATGGTTTTGTGCCCGTGTCTTTAAAGCCGATCAATGCAATCGGCTCCAAGGTATGATATGTTTAAATGGATCCTAATTCGAGTGGTTACAAAACGTTTTGCAAAATATCGGTCCAATGAGAACGATATGTATGAGTCTATTGAGGAGTTGGATGACATGGATAAACTTGGACAAGGTTTTACATCGGCCGATCCATTAGAAGAGGTAAATATTGAGACGGATTAGTCAGTCGACCGACATTTATAAACAAAAATCTGAAAGCCGATTGTAAAGCTAAATTAATCGAGCTATTGAAAGAATATGTTTGTTGCTTTGCATGGGAATATCATGAGATGCCGTGGTTGAGCCGAGAGCTAGTGGAGCATCGGTTGCCTATAAAGGCCGGTTTTAGACCTTATAAACAATGCCGTAAAGTTTAATCCGAAAACATATGACCGGATCAAGGAAGAGATCGGTCGATCGCTTGAAGCTAAATTCATTCGACCTTGCGGTATGCCGAGTGGATTTCTAACATTGTCCCAAAGAGAGAAGAAGGGATCCGCAAGTTGAGGGTGTGCATTGACTTCAGAGATGTGAATAGGGCTACACCCAAAGATGAGTATCCCATGCCAATAGCCGATATGCTTATTAATGATGCTTCGGACATAAGGTTATTAGCTTTCTAGATGGTAATGCCGGATACAATCAAATTTTTATGGTCAAGAGGACATGTACAAAACAGCTTTCCGATGTCCCGGTTTCCTTGGTTTATTCGAGTGGGCGGTGATGACATTCGGATTAAAAATGTCAGCCACATATCAAAGGGCTATGAATTTGATTTTTCATGATTTACTCGGTGTCATACTTGAAGTTTATATTGATGATATTGTTGTCAAATCGGATGCTTTTGAATCTCACTTGGCCGATTTGCGTTTAGCTTTTGAAAGGATGAAAAAGTATGGATTGAAGATGAATCCTTTGAAGTGTGCATTCGGCGTGTCAGCTGGCAAATTTTTGGGTTTCATTATTCATGAATATGGCATCGAAATCGATCCCAAAAAGATAGAGGCCATACAGAAAGTGGAGGCTCCAACATGCAAAAGAGATATGCAAAAGTTCCTTGGCAAGGTCAATTATTTGAGAAGGTTCATAGCTAATCTGTCAGGGAAAGTTGATGCATTTACTCCTATCCTTCGGTTAAAGAATGATGTTGATTTCACTTGGGGGGCAAAACAGCAAGAAGCTTTTGATATGATCAAGAATTATTTGTGCACTCCTCCGGTGATGAAAGCACCCAAGCATAGAGAGCCTTTTAAACTTTATATCGCAGCAGAGGAAGGTGTTATTGGTGCTGTTTTGACTCAAGATACCGAAGGAAAAGAGCATGCCATTACATATTTGAGCGACGCTTATTGGACGCCGAGACAAGGTATACATTTATTGAAAAACTATGTTTATGCTTATATTACGCTTGCACAAAGTTGAGACATTACCTAGTGCCGAGTGCTTGTGTAGTAGCTTGTCAAACCGATGTCATTAAGTACATGTTGTATAGGCCAATTCTTAGTGGTAGAATTGGCAAGTGGGCTTATGCTTTGATTGAGTATGATTTGGCTTATGAATCTCTAAAATCCATGAAAGGCCAAATTGTTGCTAATTTCATTGTTGAACATCGGATTAATGACAAGCATGATGTTGATATGAACCTTGTTTCATTAGTACCATGGAGGTTGTACTTTGATGGTTCAGTTTGTAGCAATGGCCAAGGTGTTGGTATTGTTTATATATCTCCTCATGGTGCTGTTTTGAAGCCTCATGCCGCTTAGAATATTTTTGCACAAACAATCAAGTCGAATATGAAGCATTGTTATTCGGTCTAGAGATGTTACTTGCTATAGGTGTTACACATATTGAGGCTTACGGTGATTCGTTACTAGTGGTGCAAAGAAATATCCAAAGTCTTTCAAAGTTTGGACGAATCACTTAATGTTTATCTTGATAAATGTCTGGATATGATTTCTACTTTGGATTGTTTTAGCATTGCACATATATCTAGACATGACAACTGGAAAGCAAATGAGTTGGCGCAACAAGCATCTGGATATCATGTTGATCATGGCATGTTTCATATCTCTCAAAGACCGATGTCTTGTCTTGCCAATATGGGAGAGACCGAACTCGAACCCACCGATTCGGTCATTAACAAAAAGTCTAGTGCGATGACAATTCCATCGGAGGAAGCCCATTGTTGCTTACTTGCGCAATCCGAGTGAAAGGGTGGATGTGGCTGTTCGGCGATGGCTTTTAAATATACTATAAGGGATGATGACCTTTATCGCCGAACAGTTGATGATGTTCTTTTAAAATGCTTGGATGAGGACCAAGCAAGAGTTGCTATGGGAGAGGTACATAAGGGCATTTGTGGTACTCACCAGTCGGCTCCTAAGATGAAATGGTTATTACGACATGCTGGGTTTTATTGGCCGACCATGATTAATGATTGCTTCAGATATTATAAAGGGTGCGAAGCTTGTCAAAAATTTGGTGATATTCAATTGGCTCCTGCTGCTATGTTGCATCCTATTATCAAGCCGTGGCCTTCAGAGGATGGGGTTTAGATTTTATTGGGCAAATTCATCCATCTTCCT
>CM038145.1:40813433-40820933 GCA_021437245.1 Aegilops speltoides | reverse complement strand
TCTTCTTCTTCTTCTTCTTCTTCTTCTTCTTCTTCTTCTTCTTCTTCTTCTTCTTCTTCTTCTTCTTCTTCTTCTTCTTCTTCTTCTTCTTCTTCTTCTTCTTCTTCTTCTTCTTCTTCTTCTTCTTCTTCTTCTTCTTCTTCTTCTTCTTCTTCTTCTTCTTCTTCTTCTTCTTCTTCTTCTTCTTCTTCTTCTTCTTCTTCTTCTTCTTCTTCTTCTTCTTCTTCTTCTTCTTCTTCTTCTTCTTCTTCTTCTTCTTCTTCTTCTTCTTCTTCTTCTTCTTCTTCTTCTTCTTCTTCTTCTTCTTCTTCTTCTTCTTCTTCTTCTTCTTCTTCTTCTTCTTCTTCTTCTTCTTCTTCTTCTTCTTCTTCTTCTTCTTCTTCTTCTTCTTCTTCTTCTTCTTCTTCTTCTTCTTCTTCTTCTTCTTCTTCTTCTTCTTCTTCTTCTTCTTCTTCTTCTTCTTCTTCTTCTTCTTCTTCTTCTTCTTCTTCTTCTTCTTCTTCTTCTTCTTCTTCTTCTTCTTCTTCTTCTTCTTCTTCTTCTTCTTCTTCTTCTTCTTCTTCTTCTTCTTCTTCTTCTTCTTCTTCTTCTTCTTCTTCTTCTTCTTCTTCTTCTTCTTCTTCTTCTTCTTCTTCTTCTTCTTCTTCTTCTTCTTCTTCTTCTTCTTCTTCTTCTTCTTCTTCTTCTTCTTCTTCTTCTTCTTCTTCTTCTTCTTCTTCTTCTTCTTCTTCTTCTTCTTCTTCTTCTTCTTCTTCTTCTTCTTCTTCTTCTTCTTCTTCTTCTTCTTCTTCTTCTTCTTCTTCTTCTTCTTCTTCTTCTTCTTCTTCTTCTTCTTCTTCTTCTTCTTCTTCTTCTTCTTCTTCTTCTTCTTCTTCTTCTTCTTCTTCTTCTTCTTCTTCTTCTTCTTCTTCTTCTTCTTCTTCTTCTTCTTCTTCTTCTTCTTCTTCTTCTTCTTCTTCTTCTTCTTCTTCTTCTTCTTCTTCTTCTTCTTCTTCTTCTTCTTCTTCTTCTTCTTCTTCTTCTTCTTCTTCTTCTTCTTCTTCTTCTTCTTCTTCTTCTTCTTCTTCTTCTTCTTCTTCTTCTTCTTCTTCTTCTTCTTCTTCTTCTTCTTCTTCTTCTTCTTCTTCTTCTTCTTCTTCTTCTTCTTCTTCTTCTTCTTCTTCTTCTTCTTCTTCTTCTTCTTCTTCTTCTTCTTCTTCTTCTTCTTCTTCTTCTTCTTCTTCTTCTTCTTCTTCTTCTTCTTCTTCTTCTTCTTCTTCTTCTTCTTCTTCTTCTTCTTCTTCTTCTTCTTCTTCTTCTTCTTCTTCTTCTTCTTCTTCTTCTTCTTCTTCTTCTTCTTCTTCTTCTTCTTCTTCTTCTTCTTCTTCTTCTTCTTCTTCTTCTTCTTCTTCTTCTTCTTCTTCTTCTTCTTCTTCTTCTTCTTCTTCTTCTTCTTCTTCTTCTTCTTCTTCTTCTTCTTCTTCTTCTTCTTCTTCTTCTTCTTCTTCTTCTTCTTCTTCTTCTTCTTCTTCTTCTTCTTCTTCTTCTTCTTCTTCTTCTTCTTCTTCTTCTTCTTCTTCTTCTTCTTCTTCTTCTTCTTCTTCTTCTTCTTCTTCTTCTTCTTCTTCTTCTTCTTCTTCTTCTTCTTCTTCTTCTTCTTCTTCTTCTTCTTCTTCTTCTTCTTCTTCTTCTTCTTCTTCTTCTTCTTCTTCTTCTTCTTCTTCTTCTTCTTCTTCTTCTTCTTCTTCTTCTTCTTCTTCTTCTTCTTCTTCTTCTTCTTCTTCTTCTTCTTCTTCTTCTTCTTCTTCTTCTTCTTCTTCTTCTTCTTCTTCTTCTTCTTCTTCTTCTTCTTCTTCTTCTTCTTCTTCTTCTTCTTCTTCTTCTTCTTCTTCTTCTTCTTCTTCTTCTTCTTCTTCTTCTTCTTCTTCTTCTTCTTCTTCTTCTTCTTCTTCTTCTTCTTCTTCTTCTTCTTCTTCTTCTTCTTCTTCTTCTTCTTCTTCTTCTTCTTCTTCTTCTTCTTCTTCTTCTTCTTCTTCTTCTTCTTCTTCTTCTTCTTCTTCTTCTTCTTCTTCTTCTTCTTCTTCTTCTTCTTCTTCTTCTTCTTCTTCTTCTTCTTCTTCTTCTTCTTCTTCTTCTTCTTCTTCTTCTTCTTCTTCTTCTTCTTCTTCTTCTTCTTCTTCTTCTTCTTCTTCTTCTTCTTCTTCTTCTTCTTCTTCTTCTTCTTCTTCTTCTTCTTCTTCTTCTTCTTCTTCTTCTTCTTCTTCTTCTTCTTCTTCTTCTTCTTCTTCTTCTTCTTCTTCTTCTTCTTCTTCTTCTTCTTCTTCTTCTTCTTCTTCTTCTTCTTCTTCTTCTTCTTCTTCTTCTTCTTCTTCTTCTTCTTCTTCTTCTTCTTCTTCTTCTTCTTCTTCTTCTTCTTCTTCTTCTTCTTCTTCTTCTTCTTCTTCTTCTTCTTCTTCTTCTTCTTCTTCTTCTTCTTCTTCTTCTTCTTCTTCTTCTTCTTCTTCTTCTTCTTCTTCTTCTTCTTCTTCTTCTTCTTCTTCTTCTTCTTCTTCTTCTTCTTCTTCTTCTTCTTCTTCTTCTTCTTCTTCTTCTTCTTCTTCTTCTTCTTCTTCTTCTTCTTCTTCTTCTTCTTCTTCTTCTTCTTCTTCTTCTTCTTCTTCTTCTTCTTCTTCTTCTTCTTCTTCTTCTTCTTCTTCTTCTTCTTCTTCTTCTTCTTCTTCTTCTTCTTCTTCTTCTTCTTCTTCTTCTTCTTCTTCTTCTTCTTCTTCTTCTTCTTCTTCTTCTTCTTCTTCTTCTTCTTCTTCTTCTTCTTCTTCTTCTTCTTCTTCTTCTTCTTCTTCTTCTTCTTCTTCTTCTTCTTCTTCTTCTTCTTCTTCTTCTTCTTCTTCTTCTTCTTCTTCTTCTTCTTCTTCTTCTTCTTCTTCTTCTTCTTCTTCTTCTTCTTCTTCTTCTTCTTCTTCTTCTTCTTCTTCTTCTTCTTCTTCTTCTTCTTCTTCTTCTTCTTCTTCTTCTTCTTCTTCTTCTTCTTCTTCTTCTTCTTCTTCTTCTTCTTCTTCTTCTTCTTCTTCTTCTTCTTCTTCTTCTTCTTCTTCTTCTTCTTCTTCTTCTTCTTCTTCTTCTTCTTCTTCTTCTTCTTCTTCTTCTTCTTCTTCTTCTTCTTCTTCTTCTTCTTCTTCTTCTTCTTCTTCTTCTTCTTCTTCTTCTTCTTCTTCTTCTTCTTCTTCTTCTTCTTCTTCTTCTTCTTCTTCTTCTTCTTCTTCTTCTTCTTCTTCTTCTTCTTCTTCTTCTTCTTCTTCTTCTTCTTCTTCTTCTTCTTCTTCTTCTTCTTCTTCTTCTTCTTCTTCTTCTTCTTCTTCTTCTTCTTCTTCTTCTTCTTCTTCTTCTTCTTCTTCTTCTTCTTCTTCTTCTTCTTCTTCTTCTTCTTCTTCTTCTTCTTCTTCTTCTTCTTCTTCTTCTTCTTCTTCTTCTTCTTCTTCTTCTTCTTCTTCTTCTTCTTCTTCTTCTTCTTCTTCTTCTTCTTCTTCTTCTTCTTCTTCTTCTTCTTCTTCTTCTTCTTCTTCTTCTTCTTCTTCTTCTTCTTCTTCTTCTTCTTCTTCTTCTTCTTCTTCTTCTTCTTCTTCTTCTTCTTCTTCTTCTTCTTCTTCTTCTTCTTCTTCTTCTTCTTCTTCTTCTTCTTCTTCTTCTTCTTCTTCTTCTTCTTCTTCTTCTTCTTCTTCTTCTTCTTCTTCTTCTTCTTCTTCTTCTTCTTCTTCTTCTTCTTCTTCTTCTTCTTCTTCTTCTTCTTCTTCTTCTTCTTCTTCTTCTTCTTCTTCTTCTTCTTCTTCTTCTTCTTCTTCTTCTTCTTCTTCTTCTTCTTCTTCTTCTTCTTCTTCTTCTTCTTCTTCTTCTTCTTCTTCTTCTTCTTCTTCTTCTTCTTCTTCTTCTTCTTCTTCTTCTTCTTCTTCTTCTTCTTCTTCTTCTTCTTCTTCTTCTTCTTCTTCTTCTTCTTCTTCTTCTTCTTCTTCTTCTTCTTCTTCTTCTTCTTCTTCTTCTTCTTCTTCTTCTTCTTCTTCTTCTTCTTCTTCTTCTTCTTCTTCTTCTTCTTCTTCTTCTTCTTCTTCTTCTTCTTCTTCTTCTTCTTCTTCTTCTTCTTCTTCTTCTTCTTCTTCTTCTTCTTCTTCTTCTTCTTCTTCTTCTTCTTCTTCTTCTTCTTCTTCTTCTTCTTCTTCTTCTTCTTCTTCTTCTTCTTCTTCTTCTTCTTCTTCTTCTTCTTCTTCTTCTTCTTCTTCTTCTTCTTCTTCTTCTTCTTCTTCTTCTTCTTCCTTCTTCTTCTTCTTCTTCTTCTTCTTCTTCTTCTTCTTCTTCTTCTTCTTCTTCTTCTTCTTCTTCTTCTTCTTCTTCTTCTTCTTCTTCTTCTTCTTCTTCTTCTTCTTCTTCTTCTTCTTCTTCTTCTTCTTCTTCTTCTTCTTCTTCTTCTTCTTCTTCTTCTTCTTCTTCTTCTTCTTCTTCTTCTTCTTCTTCTTCTTCTTCTTCTTCTTCTTCTTCTTCTTCTTCTTCTTCTTCTTCTTCTTCTTCTTCTTCTTCTTCTTCTTCTTCTTCTTCTTCTTCTTCTTCTTCTTCTTCTTCTTCTTCTTCTTCTTCTTCTTCTTCTTCTTCTTCTTCTTCTTCTTCTTCTTCTTCTTCTTCTTCTTCTTCTTCTTCTTCTTCTTCTTCTTCTTCTTCTTCTTCTTCTTCTTCTTCTTCTTCTTCTTCTTCTTCTTCTTCTTCTTCTTCTTCTTCTTCTTCTTCTTCTTCTTCTTCTTCTTCTTCTTCTTCTTCTTCTTCTTCTTCTTCTTCTTCTTCTTCTTCTTCTTCTTCTTCTTCTTCTTCTTCTTCTTCTTCTTCTTCTTCTTCTTCTTCTTCTTCTTCTTCTTCTTCTTCTTCTTCTTCTTCTTCTTCTTCTTCTTCTTCTTCTTCTTCTTCTTCTTCTTCTTCTTCTTCTTCTTCTTCTTCTTCTTCTTCTTCTTCTTCTTCTTCTTCTTCTTCTTCTTCTTCTTCTTCTTCTTCTTCTTCTTCTTCTTCTTCTTCTTCTTCTTCTTCTTCTTCTTCTTCTTCTTCTTCTTCTTCTTCTTCTTCTTCTTCTTCTTCTTCTTCTTCTTCTTCTTCTTCTTCTTCTTCTTCTTCTTCTTCTTCTTCTTCTTCTTCTTCTTCTTCTTCTTCTTCTTCTTCTTCTTCTTCTTCTTCTTCTTCTTCTTCTTCTTCTTCTTCTTCTTCTTCTTCTTCTTCTTCTTCTTCTTCTTCTTCTTCTTCTTCTTCTTCTTCTTCTTCTTCTTCTTCTTCTTCTTCTTCTTCTTCTTCTTCTTCTTCTTCTTCTTCTTCTTCTTCTTCTTCTTCTTCTTCTTCTTCTTCTTCTTCTTCTTCTTCTTCTTCTTCTTCTTCTTCTTCTTCTTCTTCTTCTTCTTCTTCTTCTTCTTCTTCTTCTTCTTCTTCTTCTTCTTCTTCTTCTTCTTCTTCTTCTTCTTCTTCTTCTTCTCTTCTTCTTCTTCTTCTTCTTCTTCTTCTTCTTCTTCTTCTTCTTCTTCTTCTTCTTCTTCTTCTTCTTCTTCTTCTTCTTCTTCTTCTTCTTCTTCTTCTTCTTCTTCTTCTTCTTCTTCTTCTTCTTCTTCTTCTTCTTCTTCTTCTTCTTCTTCTTCTTCTTCTTCTTCTTCTTCTTCTTCTTCTTCTTCTTCTCTTCTTCTTCTTCTTCTTCTTCTTCTTCTTCTTCTTCTTCTTCTTCTTCTTCTTCTTCTTCTTCTTCTTCTTCTTCTTCTTCTTCTTCTTCTTCTTCTTCTTCTTCTTCTTCTTCTTCTTCTTCTTCTTCTTCTTCTTCTTCTTCTTCTTCTTCTTCTTCTTCTTCTTCTTCTTCTTCTTCTTCTTCTTCTTCTTCTTCTTCTTCTTCTTCTTCTTCTTCTTCTTCTTCTTCTTCTTCTTCTTCTTCTTCTTCTTCTTCTTCTTCTTCTTCTTCTTCTTCTTCTTCTTCTTCTTCTTCTTCTTCTTCTTCTTCTTCTTCTTCTTCTTCTTCTTCTTCTTCTTCTTCTTCTTCTTCTTCTTCTTCTTCTTCTTCTTCTTCTTCTTCTTCTTCTTCTTCTTCTTCTTCTTCTTCTTCTTCTTCTTCTTCTTCTTCTTCTTCTTCTTCTTCTTCTTCTTCTTCTTCTTCTTCTTCTTCTTCTTCTTCTTCTTCTTCTTCTTCTTCTTCTTCTTCTTCTTCTTCTTCTTCTTCTTCTTCTTCTTCTTCTTCTTCTTCTTCTTCTTCTTCTTCTTCTTCTTCTTCTTCTTCTTCTTCTTCTTCTTCTTCTTCTTCTTCTTCTTCTTCTTCTTCTTCTTCTTCTTCTTCTTCTTCTTCTTCTTCTTCTTCTTCTTCTTCTTCTTCTTCTTCTTCTTCTTCTTCTTCTTCTTCTTCTTCTTCTTCTTCTTCTTCTTCTTCTTCTTCTTCTTCTTCTTCTTCTTCTTCTTCTTCTTCTTCTTCTTCTTCTTCTTCTTCTTCTTCTTCTTCTTCTTCTTCTTCTTCTTCTTCTTCTTCTTCTTCTTCTTCTTCTTCTTCTTCTTCTTCTTCTTCTTCTTCTTCTTCTTCTTCTTCTTCTTCTTCTTCTTCTTCTTCTTCTTCTTCTTCTTCTTCTTCTTCTTCTTCTTCTTCTTCTTCTTCTTCTTCTTCTTCTTCTTCTTCTTCTTCTTCTTCTTCTTCTTCTTCTTCTTCTTCTTCTTCTTCTTCTTCTTCTTCTTCTTCTTCTTCTTCTTCTTCTTCTTCTTCTTCTTCTTCTTCTTCTTCTTCTTCTTCTTCTTCTTCTTCTTCTTCTTCTTCTTCTTCTTCTTCTTCTTCTTCTTCTTCTTCTTCTTCTTCTTCTTCTTCTTCTTCTTCTTCTTCTTCTTCTTCTTCTTCTTCTTCTTCTTCTTCTTCTTCTTCTTCTTCTTCTTCTTCTTCTTCTTCTTCTTCTTCTTCTTCTTCTTCTTCTTCTTCTTCTTCTTCTTCTTCTTCTTCTTCTTCTTCTTCTTCTTCTTCTTCTTCTTCTTCTTCTTCTTCTTCTTCTTCTTCTTCTTCTTCTTCTTCTTCTTCTTCTTCTTCTTCTTCTTCTTCTTCTTCTTCTTCTTCTTCTTCTTCTTCTTCTTCTTCTTCTTCTTCTTCTTCTTCTTCTTCTTCTTCTTCTTCTTCTTCTTCTTCTTCTTCTTCTTCTTCTTCTTCTTCTTCTTCTTCTTCTTCTTCTTCTTCTTCTTCTTCTTCTTCTTCTTCTTCTTCTTCTTCTTCTTCTTCTTCTTCTTCTTCTTCTTCTTCTTCTTCTTCTTCTTCTTCTTCTTCTTCTTCTTCTTCTTCTTCTTCTTCTTCTTCTTCTTCTTCTTCTTCTTCTTCTTCTTCTTCTTCTTCTTCTTCTTCTTCTTCTTCTTCTTCTTCTTCTTCTTCTTCTTCTTCTTCTTCTTCTTCTTCTTCTTCTTCTTCTTCTTCTTCTTCTTCTTCTTCTTCTTCTTCTTCTTCTTCTTCTTCTTCTTCTTCTTCTTCTTCTTCTTCTTCTTCTTCTTCTTCTTCTTCTTCTT